>SNQJ01S0013496.1:256197-272465 GCA_010110895.2 Picea sitchensis
GTTATGCAAAAACTTATACTTAATAATTCAATTGATGAAGAAGAGAAATCTGTCATTCACAAACTGAATCAAGTAATTGCTATGTTTTTTTAAATACTGGAAGAAATCAGATATGGATTATATTGATTAAATCATATCATTTGCAAAATACTAAGATAGCTAAAGTAGTCATTAACCAAATTCAAATTGATACACATAAACATGAAACAAAAGATTGATATTATGAAAAGCTAAAGCTGTAGCAGAACATCAATTTCTGTCTCAATCTCTATTAGAACTCCATATCCTTGTTCTCCCACGAATGAGGATGATCATTATTACAAAAATAATAAGTATTTAAAGGTTTTCCACAGGGTAAAACCTCCCTGTGGAAGTTAAAAATTGTTTACATGAAATCTGGGAGATATCCCAAAGTTGTCTAAACTAGGAAACTAAAATGAAACTAAAATATTTCAAATATCCTCTAAACTGTCCATCAAATCCCATGCAATTCGAATTCACCTGAAAAGGATCCAAAATAGACAAGTTAGAAGACTCTTTTATTAATAAAATGATAAAAATTAAATTCTATAGACTAGCTACAGAATCATTTGATTCTGTAGCTAGTCTAAATAAAGATACAGAATCAGAATTGAAATTAATTGAAAATCTTTGAAGGAGATTTAATTCAATTATCATTTAACAGCCATTTGAAAACGATTTATTCAATTGGATCTTGATAAACCATTTGAAATCAAAACAGAATCATAAAATCATTCAACTCTGTTCGTTTAATTACCACAGAATTGGGTCTAAAGGAGTTGTATTCAAACAGTCGGGAAACTGTTTGATATCCAATGCAATCAATAAAAACAAATCTAATGCATTTGTTATGTCGTTATACCAATAGGAGATATGATCAAATCGAATTGAATTGTTTACAATTCGTTGTGATGACATAGAAAACAAGGTGTATCATAGTGTGTACGAGATACCCGATCACATTTTTGCAAACTGGGGTAAGCAAGATCGATTACGAATCGTAACCGAATTTGGGAACAAAGATAACACAGTCAGTCAATTCGTTTCATAACCAATCGATTCCAACAGTTGTAAAATCTTTTGATATCAATTGAAATGATTATAATCAAAACAAATAGCAAGCAACTATTACGCTGCCCTATCAACAGGAAATATGACTTCGATAAGATCATTCCAATCGTTATGACTGAGTTGACACAGAAAACGGTCCATACCACGAATAGATCAATTCAAATTCAGCGCGAAAATTAGATGAAACAAGCTTGATTGACTGGTGGTAGAATTCATGATTTGTTATGGCCAATTGGGCAAACAGGGTTGATCAACTTTGATCAAAACGAAATCGTTCTAATTAACGAATCAATTGGATGAGGTTTAGCATAGTTGTCACGAATCGAATCCATCCCATGATTCGGGCACACCTGTACAGACTTAAATGAACATATTTCTTTGATAAAAACAGAGTAGTTTGTTTCCCAAATTAAAATTGAACAGAGCAATATCTCAATTTTGAAAATTGTAAGACATAGCATATCGTAACAACCAAAATAAATCAAATCGTTTACCAACCAAAACATATGATCATAACAAAACCCAATCTGAACACGATTATGTTCTAAAAAAATTCCTTTTCAAATCGGATACAAACCAGTCCATTCGAAGACAAGCTATTAATTTTGTCAACTAAATAAGGCAAACCAGTCAATCAAATCTAAACGCATACCACTCAAATCCAATCAAAATCTATCGATCGCTATATTGGGAATGATCAGATCGTATATCGGATCGAGATTTATTTTATTCAAAAAAAAACTAAATATAGAATACACACAATTATAACAGAACCATTCAAGCTGTAAACAGAACCGTTTAAATACTAAATTCAAACCATTGCATCAACCTAGATTATTTACAAAAACAAATGATATCAAATTTTCCATACATGTGTGGCGACGAGACTGCTTAATTATGCCAGCTTGGAATTTACAACAGTCATGGTTGATTCCACATTTTTGAACAGGATGGAGTCGGTTGTCTTATGTTTCTTATCCACTGCTTGGAGCTTGGCCTTTTGACTGGTTAGCAGTGCAATCTAGTCTTCCAAAGATTGAATCTTTGATTGGAGTATCGGAACATCGATATAATATCGCTCTAACCATGAATTGCATTGGTCACAGGGTGACTGTGTGGGTTTAGACAGAGCAGGCGAGGGTTTGGGAAAATGACTGAAGGTTTCACGAGGCAACTTAATACCTGGGTAGTTAGGGTTGTCCTTTAGGCAAGGGGGTAGGTTTGATACAAAATCATAAGAGGATTCGGCACATAAACCTTGCGAGTAGGGGTACTCACTGGCCAAAAAACGCTCAACATCAGAATCAGAATCCTCGCTCAGAATTATAGGGTTGTGCTCGGCAGAGGGTTTTGGTTTGTTTCTGGCCATTCTCGAAATGAGTCGGGAATTCCTCTTCCCTTTAGCATTTGCAGTAAGGTTTGCCTTGGGATTTTTTCTCATAGTATTTTTAATGGCCTCTGCACTCTTATTTATAGTGTCGAGTGAGTCAATAGGATGGTCGGTCGAGGGTTTAGGCAGTAGGAGATGTAAGGGTACAGACGGTTCAACCTTAGTCTCAGTTACCACAGGTTTATCAACCTGTACAGGGTCGATGTCCTCAAAGCCATTACGGGCGAGGAAAGTCCTCCAATTATCACCATGCAAACTCAAATGATAAAAAACAATGAGCTTAATAAGCCCATGATGAAACAGGTTGTTGTCAGCCTGCTACCTTTTAAAAAATTTAGAAATTTTATACAAGCTCCGATGAAAGTAGAACGACATATTTAGAGGATACCCTATAAAATACATCAGCAGGCGCAGATGGTAAAGGAACACAAGTCTGTATCGACCTTCACAGGTCACGAACTGCTTAAGTATCATTAACAAGTCGTGCCATCGTGGTTTGATCATAGATATGGGCATACCTCTGTCACAAGAAGTGACTTTGCGCGATTGAAACAACAATGTCCATGGAACTTCCTCGGCCTTGCAATTCTTAAACCAACGTTGTCCCGAGGTAGGTAACCCCGTGGTTGAGCTCATAAATTGTTCATCGATCTCTAACTGTATATCGCCGACCTTGGCTCGACATCCATCGAAGGTCATGGCAAACTGTCGTGCTACACAAAGTTTAAAACCCTCGAATTGTCTCACGAAGGTAAGCCATCCATTGTCTTCCAAATCTTGGCGGGCATTGTCAAACATTAACAGGGCTTGACTGCCATTGGGTTCAACTCGCACGACTGGTGCCATGGAGCTGAATGCATGGTAAGGTTAGGGTTTGCATTCACCAACACACACAGGAGAAGAGCTACCCGAACCAACAGCAATGAACGAGCAAAAGGGGTAAGTATTAATGCGAGCATGCAAAGGTGGTGGAGTCTGTCATGCAAAATATTGATTATCCAAGTACAACCGCCAATTTTCATAGTTGTTCACTCCATAATAATAGTTCAACCATTAAGTCATGTGTACAACCAATGAAATCCAATGTGTATACCAATGTGCGCATACGTTATGCCATAGTGTTCAAACATCCGACATGTAAATCAAAACCCAAAATTAACTATGCGCCAATGTATATAATCGAAAGTTTAATCAAATTGCCAAACGGTGTTCATATAGTTGGCAAGCCAAAAGATTAACATAAGGATTAGAGCAGAGCTACCCTAACCAACAGCAATGAACGAAAAGGGTGCGCATTAATGCATAATGCAAAGGTGGTGGAGTCCTCATGCCATGCAAAATATTGATTAACCCGTTACAACCGCCAATTTTTCTATATTGTTCACTCCCATAATAATAGTTCAACCATTAAGTAATGTGTACAACCAATGAAATCCAACGTGTATACCAATGTGCTTATTAGCACTATGCCATAGTGTTCAAACATCCGACATGTAAATCAAAACCAAAATCAACTAATACCAATGTATAATCGAAGTTTAATCAAATCATTAAATCCAGAAATTCATATAGTTGGCAAGCCAAAAGATTAACATATGATTTCATTATATCATATATATATATACATATATATATACATATATATTAATTATCATAACCCATATGCATTTTCATAGAATCAATATCAGGCGAGTCATAAAATGCAAATCCAAATGCTCAATGCCTTACAAACTCAATAAAACCAAGTTATACGATCAATCGAAGTATGAGAACCGATTAGAGGATTTTTCCAATCGTATAATGATTAATAAAAGGTAAGCGCAATAGGCATAATGACAGAAAAAATCATGACAGTTCAGATAGTGATCAAAATGTGACTTCGAAAGAAGAAGTTTTCACGCTTACAGTCGTGAAAACTTGACGAAGACAAATCTGTAAATGTTGTCTATTTGAGAAATGCAATGAAAAACTTGATGTTTGCAAAACATAGGTGTAGGCAGCTTATAGGATCATAAAAAAAGTGAATTGTCTACCAACACATATTTTTCAATAAATTTCTCCATAAGTGTCCCATGAACTTGGTGTCTCGATCCGAGACTACGCTCCTTGGTAAGCCGTGAAGTCGAATGACTTCTTTGAAAAACAGATTTGCAATGTCAGTCGCGTCACTGGTTTTCTGACACGGTATGAAATGTGCCATTTTAGAAAATCTATCCACCACCACAAAGATCGAGTCAGACCCTCTTTGTGTTCTTGGCAACCCCAATATGAAGTCCATGTTAACTGCATCCCACGGCCTGTCAGGTATGGGTTACGGTTGATAAAAACCTGCATTCTGCCTCTTTCCTTTTGAATGCTGACAAATTATGCATTTGTCCCCGAATATTTTGACGTCTACTCGCATTCCTGGCCAAAAATATGACTCATTCAACTTTGTGAACATCTTGTCATGACTGAAATGTCCGCCCAATCCTCCATTATGTTTCTCCTTCAGCAAATTCTCCCTCATGGAGCATTTTGGAATACAAAGTTGATTACCTTTAAATAGTAATCCTTCCTGGATCATGTATTATGCCCATTGGCTTCTATCCCTGAGAATTGGATTCTCAGTTGCTTCATACGCCTCCTTAAAATATGGATCATCTCTGTACATGTCCCTGAGATCATCAAAACCCAGTGTTTTGACTCTGAACTCCTGCAACAGCAAACATTTCCTGCTCAAAGCAGCAACAACATTGTTAGCAGTTCCAGAAATATGCTTAGTTACAAAAGTAAAGTTCTGCATGTATTCAACCCATTTAACATGTCTCTTATTCAACTTCTCCTCTTGAGTCACAAATTGCAATGCATGATTATCACTGTATAAGACAAACTCCTTGGGAATCAAGTAATGTCTCCATTTTTTCAATGCCTAAATGATAGCATAGAACTCCTTGTCATATGTGGAGTATTTCACTTTGGCTTCCTTCATCTTCTTGTTGAAGTATGCTATCGGCCTGTCTTCTTGGCTCAAGACTGCCCCTATTGCAAATCCACTTGCATCACATTTTACTTGAAATGTCTTTGGAAAATCAGGCAACACCAAAATTGGTTGTTCCGTGATTTTCTTCTTCAACAAATTGAAGATTTTCTCAGCCTCTTCTGTCCAGTGAAAAGACTTGTGTCTCTTCTTCATTGTGTCCATCATCGGTGCACTAATTCCACTAAAATTCCTGATGAACTTCCAGTAGAAACTAGCCAATCCGTGAAAACTTCTCACCTCAAAGATATTCTTCGGTGATGGCCAATTCTTAATTACCTCCACCTTATCTGGATCCATCCTCAACTTATCTGCAGAAATAACAAACCCCAAGTAAATGAGCTATATCTTCATGCATGAGTATTTCTTCACGTTTATCAACAGCTTCTCCTACTGTAGCCTCTGCATCATTGTAGCCAAATGTTTATGATGCTCTACCTCTGTTTTACTGAAAATTAGTATGTCATCAAGATACACAATGACAAATTTTCCAATGAACTCCCTTAGGACTTCATTCATCAATCTCATGAAAGTACTCTACATGTTTATTAGACCAAACGGCATAACAAGCCATTCATACAATCCTTCATTTGTCTTGAAGGTTGTCTTCCATTCCTCTCCTTCTCTCATACGAATTTGATGATATCCACTTTTCAAATAAATCTTTGAAAAAAATTTGGCTCCACTCAAGCAATCCATCAGATCATCCATCCTTGGTAATGGAAATCTGTACATGATGGTTATCTTGTTAATTTCTCTCAAGTCAGTACACATCCTCCAGCCTCCATCGTTCTTCGAACTGAGCATTGTCGGAACAGCACACGGGCTCAAGCTTTCTCTAACCAACCCTTTGTCCAACAAATCCTGGACTTGTCTTTTGACCTCTTCATTCTCCTGCGGCGTTAATCTGTATGTTGCTTTGTTTGGTAAACTAGCTCCAGGTATGAGATCAATATGATGACTCACACTTCTAATCGGTGGCAACGAATGAGGTAGTTCATCCACTACTATGTTAGAGAACTCTTCCAACAGTTCCTGAACCTCTTTTGGTAAATCATCTACCCTTGTGCTGGTTAAAACAATCTTCGGCTTCCTGACCACAATGAATTGCGGCTTCTCCTTCTTCTTAACCTATGTAAGAAGTTCCTTCCCACTCATGAGAAGTACAGTGTTTCCTACTTTAGGTTTCACCTCTTTATCCTTAATTGCCAACAACATGTGAGTTCTCCCATTCTTCTCTAGGGTGTATGTGTTCTTCCTCCCATCACGAATTACATTTATGTCATATTTCCATGGTCTACCCAGCAATAGATGACAAACATCCATGGGAATGACATCACGGAGTATTTCATCTTTATACCCTCCTATTTTGAATTCAACTAAACATTGTTTAGTGACATTTACCTGATGTCCTTTTTGTAGCCACGAAAATCTATATGGACTTGGATGATCAAAGGTTTCCAGCTCCAGCGTTTCTACCATCTATGTAGAAACGAGATTATCTACGCTACCACTGTCCACGATGACTTTGCATACCCTATCCTTGGTTTTGCAAGCAGTCTGGAAAATACTGTTCATTTGCACTGGATTCTCCACCTCCTTCTCTGGCGTTAAGAGAACCTTTTGCATCATTAGCGATCTTCCACCTTCAGCATCCTCTGCCTCAAAATTTTGCCTCTATGCTTTGGCAATGTGAGTTTCACCACCTTATTTCTTTTTATCTAGACACTCATAAGATTTGTGTCCATTCTTTCCACATGTGAATCAATTTACCACTCCACCTCTTCCTCTTCCTCTACCTCTGGTACGAGGAAAAATGTTTGAGTCATCATACTGACCTTTCTGTTCGGTATGCTGCCCTCTCTGTGAACTTCCACCTCTCTCAGTTTGTGTCTAAGGTTTCTTCCAGTCCTCTTTTGGTTTATGTTTCCTATCCTAGGCAACTGATTTGCCTCTGGCTTGGCTTCTGCCTCGGCCTTTTTGACCTTGTTTTTGGCTCAGCTTCTCTTCAGCTTTTAGAGCCATCTAATAAGCATCTTCCACCATTCGGATGGTCATCATGATCATCTCATCCTGAATGTCGTATCTCAGACCATTCATGTACCTGGCAATTTTTTCATCATCACTTTCGTGATGACCTGCCCTGATGTTCAGCCTATATAATTCTTCAGTGTAATCCTTCACTGTCATCATCTTATGTCTCAAGTTTTGCATCCTTCGAAACAGAGTAATTTGGTAATCCCTGGTAATGAATTTTTCCTTCATATTCGCGATCATCCTATCCCAACTCTTGATTTTCTTCTTACCTTGGCAGCGTCTGTCAGCTTGCAGTTCATCCCACCATAATGTTGCATGTCCTTTAAGTCTCATGACAACGTGTTTAACCTTCTTGTCTTCTTCGACATATTCATAGTCAAAATATGTGTCCAGAGCTCTAATCCAGTCTAGAAGCTCTTCATCATCCAAGTTTCCCTCATAAACTGGAATTTCCATTTTGTCTCTTGCACCCGTTCTTGCAACAGCTCTAAGCATGTGTTCATTTGTTGCATCTTCTGCTGTGAATTCTTCTCCTTCATGTTCGACCTCATTTTCACTTTCGGAATCAGTAACATCCCCAGCACCGGTTGTACGCCTCCGTGTTGTCTCCATGTCTTCAAGTCTAGCGTGTAGGTCATGAATTTCTCTCTCCATGGCTAGATCAGGCATCTACCTACCCCTTCTTCTCGGAATTTCCCTATCCTCTGGCAGATCACGTGTTTTCCTGTCCCTTCTTCTGGGCGGCATGGTGAATCATTCTTTTCCCTGCTACAGAAAGCAAAGAAACCTTTATGTGCTCTCATACCAAACTTGATGCAGACCTGTCGACCCTCGAGCAGATATCCACTCACAGGATCGTTCTATATGCCCTTTGAGCCAGATCGTCTATTTCGGATTCTCTGCTGGAATCCCCTTTCCAATCAATCCACAGGTTTTGTCTCGTGATTCGCAATTTCATGAGTTTGCTAGTTGAAACGCCGACTCTTTATCCTCCAATTCCGCGATACCCGAGATCACGAAATAGGTTTAGCCCTTTCTCCTGTCAGTGCCCTCCTTACGCGACCACTGACTAAGCTAAGTACTAGCGCCTTTCGCTACTCGCGACTTCGGGAGTCGAAGGCTCGAACTTTCATTCCCTTATCTCCCGAGTTTCTGAGGTGCGAGAGGTCAACAGAATGTTGACTCCTCCATATGTGTGACGAGTGTCTGTCGGTCCTCTTCCCGGGCCCACCTTGCGGTTCTGCCATGTGTCTCTTAGGTGCAACCTCGGCACTTCCCGACTTCGCTTCTCGCAACTTCAAGCACCCATGGTTTGGACTCTCACCCGGCGAACCTCCGAGTTCACAAGATTCTGTGATCTTTGCCACCTGTCCTCCTCCAATGGATGGCTTAGATTATTTCATGACTTCGCTTCTTGCGAAGTTGAATGACCTCCCTTATTGACCTCCAATGTCTGAGTCCCCGATACGGGTGATCTCGTGACACGTGTCCTTTCTTTCAGCGAATGGCTCAGATTTCTTCTCCACCTTGGGACTTTTCCTCTCATGATTTCGCGAGTCTAGTTACAAAGGTTTTGACCCTTCACCTCCTGAAATCCCGAGATGTGATTTCGCAGGTGATCCAATGGCCCTCGTTAATTCATATCCTATGGTCCAATTTTCCCGATCTTGCACTGGGTGAATGTTATCGTAACTCCCTTGCTCCTCTACGAGATCTGACGGCTTTCGGGACTTCTCGAATCCCCTACGGAGGATTCTGACCATCAAATTCCTCCTTGACAATTTTGGCGAAATGAATACGGTATCTTCACGAAAACTTGTCCGCCAGCGAACTAAAGTTGTTTCGTCTCCTTCCAATGTTCAAGACACAATTTCCTTTGAGATTTCTCCACGACTCGAGTCTTCAAGATGACTCTTGCACGCACTCCTTGCGGAAACTTTCCAATACTTCCAAGTATTGAATCCTTCGACTCTGTGCACTCCCTGCGATAGCAGTCTTTCACAATTTCGCTCAGTTTGCAAACCCTGAGACTTCACTCAGCCTGCGCACTCCTTGCACGGCTCCTGTGCTTAATTTGCACTTCTGCGAGAATGAGAATAACGTTATCTCTTTAGAGTTTTCAGAGATGAACTCTGACTTCTGTCGACGCACTCCTTGCGGACAATTTCACTACACTCCTTGCAGGAAAACTCTTACTCAGACAGAGAAACAATTGAAACTCATTCTCCACTCTCCCTCTCTTCAGATTTCAAACATTAAATATGAAATCATACATTCGCACATAAAAGAAAAATGCATAACAGAGAGTAAACAAGCATATATCAATCAGCGTGCGCAACACAGAAAAGATATTTAACACCATGAGTATGAACTAAAAAATCTTTGTATTAATCCAGAACTTCTGTACATGGGGTTTTCAACTACAGCCCTCTACTCTCTTCTCTATGCTCTATATTTTCTACTGTTACATTGATACAAGTGAGGGTGTCTATATATGTTTTCCCTCTGCTCCTAAAACTGTCTAATCTAAGAATTCAAAAATACCTACTAACATTAAATAGCATAAATGCCTCTTAGACGAGAGCGGGACGCTCAAGGTCTGTTTACAATATGGAAGTACACCCTCCCTTAATTGTTTCATTTAAGTTTGGCGCATCCAACTTCAAAAAGATTCAAACAATTTTATCATGTGCCAAAATGCGTTGGCGCCTGCCCCATGCTCGCTTGATGTTGGCGATGCTCCTGCATCACTCATGCTCTTATGTGATATGCGCTTTTGTGATATGACAATTGTTTGTAGTAGAATCAACCAAATTGATTCCAAGATGAGTCACAAATTGATTCCTTGATGTTAGTAATTCTTCATTTCTTTTAATTGAATTTATTAATTGTAACAAATCATATGGTTTTTAATGAGTTGTGATAAAATATCAATGATATAGAGTATATTCAATATTCATTTTATTGTGGCAATGAATAATGATAAAGAAACAAACCTAATGGTAAGTAAGTTTAGAGTGTAATTACTTTATAAAGGAATTTTGAAGTGTAAGTGATATTTAACTTTTTGGTTATAGATCTTTTTATTTCCTAATTTTATTTTTTCTCAAGGATGACCTTGTAGTTACCTAAATAAAATGTAACAAATAAGTAATTTATGGCATAAAGAGTACTTGGGAATAAAATGATAGTTATGAAACCATGTCTAAATGAGAAAAAGATAAGATGGATTAATATGAGCCTTATCTTATTGTTTTTATGATTGTATCATTTATGAAATTATGAGAAATTTACCATAAGATACATTTTAAATGGAAGAAGAGCAAGGCTGAAATAGAAAAAGAGGCATTGTGTCATTGACAATATTAATACTTTTTGGAATCATTTTACATAAAGGGTATATTATTAAACACGCATTAATGCATCTACCAAGCGGACTTAGTGATAATGATACGGCTTATTGATTTAGACATGATGTGAGTGATTAAAAATATATAAGATGGATTCATGCTAATTGTTAATATGAACAATTATTTGGTTGACTTTGCTTCGAGGACGTCGCTTCTTGAAGAGAGGAAGAATGTTAATAAAGCTTGATCAATTAAAACAAATAATGCCATAAAATAGTGATATGAAATGAAAGAAAAGTTTCTAAGTTTTATCCCCAATGTTAACAATATATATCTGATAAGTTACCTTGAGAATAGGAAGAGTAATAGACATATACTAAAAGTGAATGAGTGGAAGTTTCACAAACAAGTGTAAGAAATCAACAAGAACCAGTAGCCTATGGAATATTTTGGATTTAGGGTATAATTATGATGAAATAACTTAGCACTCTTGAGGTATCCCATGAATGCATAACCCCGTGGAAAATAGTTGTCGAATCACAAAATTATTTCCAAATAGGAACACGATAAGAGTCACTATAAGGTCTAAATATGGACGATGTTTATTGGGAAGCAACTGATGTTAATTAAAGTTAAAATATTGCAATAATGATATAGATCATTTTAAGGAAGTGTAGAAGTATCATGACATTAGATTATAGAGGTAATAAACCTTCTCTGTAGGATGGGAATAAAGTAGATCAGTAAAAAATTATGAAAATTTCATAAATGGAAAGGGGGAACACCCTAGCATTAAGAAAATACTCTCCTAGCCAATCAAAGATTAGTGAAAACAACAATATGCGATATTTAGGATTAGAGAAGTTAGTTAAAGATCATATGTCTCCCTTGAGGGGTATACCTAATGGATGACATTGAAGTGACAAGGGGAACTATGAAAACTAGACCAAAGTGTTGTGGCCAACCATAATGTGCAACATAATAAAGCTAGTAATTGTTTATTTTTCCATAAGATAGGTTAATCATGAAGTTCATTCCATTTTTAGCATTTAACCATAACCATAAATGTTGTAGCAACCAAGATTACAAGAAGAAGCACCATGCACAAGAACACAAGAAATATCCTGGGAAACCCTTCTCAACAAGGGAAGAAAACCCAGGCAAATCCTTTGCTATATTCTTCAAGAGAAATACCTTCACCACCAAGATCAACCCTAGCACACAAGATGGTGCTTAAACCCTAGAACTCTAGTGCCCAACAGAGGTGTGCAACTTTTCCAAAGAAGTGTACTTGCTGAAATTTCCAAACTCACATGAAGGATATAATTCCACAATGGAGAATCTTCCTTTACTTATATTAGACTTGTCCTATCAACTGAAGTGTCTATTGTCTCAACAGGGCCGACCTCACTAAGTCACAATATAATTATTATTATTATTATTAATAATATTGACCAGATTAATTATCTTTTACATTTATTATTAATCATAATAAGGTGGGATCGACCTATACCCTTTACATAACAATTAGGGTTACATGTAGGTCTGACTCTCGAACAATATATAGCAAATGATCTAATACACTCACTAGTGTTCATCCACTAGGGGCACATCCATATGGATGTCATATCTATGGTTCATTGCATTATACAGAAGAACCAGATCTTCACACATTCACATGTGTTCATCCACAGGCACGTCCACTCTACAAATCTTCTTTCCCACTGCCTCACACAAGAGAATCATCTGGAGTCTTCTCGTCAACTATGTTTCTCAAAGAAGGATAATACATCATCTTCATTTATGTTCACATGACGATGCACCCAACACTTTGGGATTTCACACGTTCACCTTGTGCTCAACCACAGGCACATCTAACTCAACAGATCACATTTCCCACTGGATAATCATCTGGAGTTATTCTCAACTCTATGAATGGAGGAGGTCATCTCTATGTTCCTAGCTCTGTCCGAGGCAATAACCACATACCCTTCTTAGGGTATTTCTCTCAGGTTTGTAAGCTAAGAGAAAGACTCACATAGTTGCAATGGTCCACATCTCAAAGGTTTGTAAGATGGAGAATGGCTCACATGGATGCAATCATCAACACTCCCTCTCAGCTAGGGAGGCATTCTTCATCATGCCAAGTCTCATACTGATGTTCTCTGGATTTTGTTTTTGGATGGAGTCATCAATACTCCCTCTCAATTAGGAAGGCATTTTTCACCAATTTAGTCTGGTGCATATATCTGTAATCTGCTCATGTGTAGGAAGATATTGCATGTGTACTATTTTCCTCTGCATCATATCTCTGATATAAGGAAATTTCATCTCATTGTGTTTTGATTCATTAGGAAACACTGGGTTCTCAAGGAGCTTTACACACGGCTCTTGGTTATCATCATAGGATCCATCTCATTGTCAAGTAAATATGTCAGAAGCTTGTGAGGTCACATTTCTTTACACACTCACTGCTATATACTATGCCTCTATGGTACTCAAGGCCACAGAGTTTTGTTTCTTGATGCATTAGGAAACCAAGGAAAACTTCACGCTAAGACAACAACCATATGTGCTCTTCCGGTCCACTGTACTCTATGCTCAATCTGTATCGGTTTATCCTGCAAAATCAAGTTCACACTGGAGGGATATCTCAGGTCATATCCAATCGTGCCTCGTATATATCTCAATACATACTTTACTACTATCCAGTGAGTTTGTCTTGGCTAACTCATGGATTGACTAGGCACATTCACTGCATAGCATGAATCAGACATGGTGCTAACCAGATACATCAATGATCCAATCAGTTGTGGATCAATCTCGTATGAATCATCATCATTCATTTCCTTTAAATCCATCACGATGGTTTTGCATTCTGTCATACTGAACTTCTTTAATATTCCCATTGTATGTTTTCCTTGACTTAGGAAAATTTCATCGGTCCTCTGTCATGCTTATTTTCCCAAGAATTGGTGCATCATACTCATATCCTTCATCTCGAATTCAGAAGTCAAAGATTACTTGTATCCAACAACAAGGCTTTCTGAATAAGTCATCAAAATCAGGTTCTTGTCACCAACACTGTAATAATATAGGTTTGGATCAACAACACTCTTGCTAAAACCCAAACTCATCAAGAATCCATCCATCTGATATAGTTTCCAACTCATGGATGGAAGTGAATCGGGCTTACTGGATCAAGTGTCTCATCATAGACAACTCCCTATGTTTGTGAGAAACCTCTAGTTATAGATCTTTCTTTTGTATTTCTCAATAATTCTATCAGTTGCATGCTTGATCTTATAGATCCATTTGGAAGTCATCACATGCTTCCCTTTTGTTCTCTAAACAATATCTTATACATCATTATTTTAATATATATTGGTATTCTTATGTTATGTCATCTTGTCATACATGTTCTCTTGTTTCTTTTCTAATACAATGAGGCTCAACATCAATGAAATGGCTCATGACTGAAGGATAGATCGGAAATCTCTTTTGCTTTTTTGGGATGTGCCTTGAGAGGCTTGTATGTTTCGTTGCCTCTTTGAAGAGTGGATCTAGGTAGGTATTTGTACACCCTACTGCAATATCTCTGAATATATCAACTGAAACAGATGGATCAATTTGAATAAGGCATGTCTCCCTCTGAACTGTTGAAGGGGAAGAAAGTATTTGTCTTACTGTCAATCTCCATTTGAGATTCTTTGGATCTTTGAAAGGATATATCTTCTTCAAGGACAACGTTTGTTCTTGTATAATGAAAAAATTAAATATGGTTTGGAATCTCGTACCAGGGATAATGGTCCAAGTCTTTGAGATTTCCTATACTAGGGATAATATCCTTCATTTATTTGAAAAATGCAATCAATTATGAAATTAGAGATCAAATGATTTACCTAGTTTGTAGTCATGTCCTTCTAGAGGAAGTACTTCTCCTCTCTCTTCTCTTCACTCTTTTGAGGTGGATCTGGATCAATGTCAACAGTGGAAGTATATTGTCTTCCCTTCTTCCTGTTTGGACAGTTTCTTGCAATGTGTCCATACTAGTCACATCTGAAGCACTGAATTTCTGAAACATCTCTTCTTTGATAACCTGGATTAGATGAAGACTTTTCACCTTTAAATGTTTGCCTGAAATTTATTTTGAATTTTCCTCCCTTCTTTGTATGAAGTGCAAGAGCATGATTTTCTTATGAAGAATCTTCCACTCCTATATTTATAAGTCTAAGTTCTTCTTGAGTGCAATATGTCCATAGTCGATCAAAGGTTGGTAGAGCTTATCTTCCACTGATACTCTGAATGAAAGGCTCCCATGATTTTGGAAGATTCTAGAGAGTGGTTTAGACAAGTTCTCTATCAGACATGATTTCCCCAATGGTCTCTAGTTGTTCTTTAATCTCTGATAACTTCATAAAGAAGAGTGCAATTGTGTCACCCTTCGTCATATTGTTACTTTGAAGTTGTCTCTTTAAGGTAAGATCTCTAAGAGTGTTGTCACTTTCAAACATTCCTTTTAAAGCTTCATACATATCATATGATGTCTTTAGATTGGCAATACGAGGCAAGAGGTGATCTCTTACTGAGTAGATGATTATTTTTCTTGACTTGACATCTTCTTCCTTTCTTATCTTCTTCTCTATATTTGTAGTTGTGGCTAGTACAGTTTTAGTTGTCACATCCAAGAGATCATATTCTTCAAGAGTGACTAGAAGCTTTGATTTCCAGGGGCTGAAGTTTCTTGCTCCATCAAGCCTATATTCTACTAATGTTTTGTTCTTCATTTGATTGGTTTCTTTAATTTCTTGTTGACTGGATTTTGAAAACCTAATGATTAGGTTAAATTAGAAACCTTGGATTATATTGGACTTATGACTGCCAACAATAAATTTGATAATGTCACAAAGATGCTTGTTGATTCAGGAGAACATTTATTCATAAATCCAAAATTAATATTCTGAAGGAAATTGCAGCACTCTAGAAACCCCAGGGCCAAATATCAAAATTTATGGGAATTTTGTTTTGAGAGCTTATGGAGATGCACTGGAAGAGGTCATACTCTTCTAAGACAAAATTATCCCCAACGTCCAAGTATTAAGGCCTGAATCACCACTAAAAGGGAGGTTGTATGGAATTTTCTAAAAACCCTAGGAGGGTCGTACGGTTCTGCAAAGGGTGTGTTGAGACTTCGTGGATGCTTGTGAAATGGGTTCTTTCAAGACCTATGCTTTGATACCATGTTGATTTTTCCATAAGATAGGTTAAGCATGAATTTCATTCCATTTTTATCATTTAACCATAACTATAAATGTTGCAGCAACCAAGATCACAAGAAGAAGCACCATGCACAAGAACACAAGAAGTATCCTGGGAAACC
>SNQJ01S0013496.1:279784-289898 GCA_010110895.2 Picea sitchensis
TACTAGGGATAATATCCTTCATTTATTTGAAAAATGCAATCAATTATGAAATTAGAGATCAAATGATTTACCTAGTTTGTAGTCATGTCCTTCTAGAGGAAGTACTTCTCCTCTCTCTTCTCTTCACTCTTTTGAGGTGGATCTGGATCAATGTCAACAGTGGAAGTATATTGTCTTCCCTTCTTCCTGTTTGGACAGTTTCTTGCAATGTGTCCATACTAGTCACATCTGAAGCACTGAATTTCTGAAACATCTCTTCTTTGATAACCTGGATTAGATGAAGACTTTTCACCTTTAAATGTTTGCCTGAAATTTATTTTGAATTTTCCTCCCTTCTTTGTATGAAGTGCAAGAGCATGATTTTCTTATGAAGAATCTTCCACTCCTATATTTATAAGTCTAAGTTCTTCTTGAGTGCAATATGTCCATAGTCGATCAAAGGTTGGTAGAGCTTATCTTCCACTGATACTCTGAATGAAAGGCTCCCATGATTTTGGAAGATTCTAGAGAGTGGTTTAGACAAGTTCTCTATCAGACATGATTTCCCCAATGGTCTCTAGTTGTTCTTTAATCTCTGATAACTTCATAAAGAAGAGTGCAATTGTGTCACCCTTCGTCATATTGTTACTTTGAAGTTGTCTCTTTAAGGTAAGATCTCTAAGAGTGTTGTCACTTTCAAACATTCCTTTTAAAGCTTCATACATATCATATGATGTCTTTAGATTGGCAATACGAGGCAAGAGGTGATCTCTTACTGAGTAGATGATTATTTTTCTTGACTTGACATCTTCTTCCTTTCTTATCTTCTTCTCTATATTTGTAGTTGTGGCTAGTACAGTTTTAGTTGTCACATCCAAGAGATCATATTCTTCAAGAGTGACTAGAAGCTTTGATTTCCAGGGGCTGAAGTTTCTTGCTCCATCAAGCCTATATTCTACTAATGTTTTGTTCTTCATTTGATTGGTTTCTTTAATTTCTTGTTGACTGGATTTTGAAAACCTAATGATTAGGTTAAATTAGAAACCTTGGATTATATTGGACTTATGACTGCCAACAATAAATTTGATAATGTCACAAAGATGCTTGTTGATTCAGGAGAACATTTATTCATAAATCCAAAATTAATATTCTGAAGGAAATTGCAGCACTCTAGAAACCCCAGGGCCAAATATCAAAATTTATGGGAATTTTGTTTTGAGAGCTTATGGAGATGCACTGGAAGAGGTCATACTCTTCTAAGACAAAATTATCCCCAACGTCCAAGTATTAAGGCCTGAATCACCACTAAAAGGGAGGTTGTATGGAATTTTCTAAAAACCCTAGGAGGGTCGTACGGTTCTGCAAAGGGTGTGTTGAGACTTCGTGGATGCTTGTGAAATGGGTTCTTTCAAGACCTATGCTTTGATACCATGTTGATTTTTCCATAAGATAGGTTAAGCATGAATTTCATTCCATTTTTATCATTTAACCATAACTATAAATGTTGCAGCAACCAAGATCACAAGAAGAAGCACCATGCACAAGAACACAAGAAGTATCCTGGGAAACCGTTCTCAACAAGGGAAGAAAACTCAGCCAAATCCTTTGCTATATTGTTCAAGAGAAATACCTTCACCACCAATATAAACCCTAGCACAAAAGAGGGTGCTTAAACCCTAGAACTCTAGCTCCCAAGAGAGGTGTGCACCTTTTCCAAAGAAGTGTACTTGCTGAAATTTCCAAACTCACATGAAGGATATAATTCCACAATGGAGAATCTTCCTTTACTTATATTAGACTTGTCCTATCAACTGAAGTGTCTATTGGCTCAACAGGGCCGACCTCACTAAGTCAAAATATTATTATTATTATTAGTAGTAGTAGTAGTAGTAGTAGTAGTAGTAGTAGTATTGACCAGATTAATTATCTTTTACATTTATTATTAATCATATTAAGGTGGGGTTGACTTGTACCCTTTACATGTCAATTAGGGTTATAGATAGGTCTAATTCTTGAACAATATATAGCAAAGGATATGATACACCCACTAGTGCTTATCCACTAGGGGCACATCCATAGGGATGCCATATCTCTGGTTCACTGCAATACACAGAAGAACTAGGTCTTCACACGTTCACTTGTGCTCATCCACAGGCACGTCCACTCTACAAATATTCTTTCCCATTGCCTCACACAAGAGGATCATCTAGAGTCTTCTCGTCAACTCTACTTCTCAGAGGAGGCTAATACATCATCTTCATTTATGTTCACATGACGATGCACCCAACACTTTGAGATTTCACACGTTAACCTTGTGCTCAACCACAGGCACATCTAACTCAAAATATCACCTTTCCCACTAGATAATCATCTGGAGTTCTTCTCAACTCTCTTAATGGAGGAGGTCATCTCTACGTTCCTAGCTCTATCTCAGGCAGGAACCACGTACCCTTCTTAGGGGCTTTCTCTCGGGTTTGTAAGCTGAGAGAAAGACTCACATAGCTGCAATGATTCACATCTCACAGGTTTGTAAGATGGAGAATGTCTCACATGGCTGCAATCATCAACAATAATTATGTTGAGAATGAGGTTGACATGCATGTGAGTGATTTATGTTGAGGAAATTACCAAAGAGCATTCATAAATGATGTGTGAGAACTCCTACTACAATTGGATTTCTTGGAGATCCCAATAGAGAGATTGTTGGATAGTATGTGTTGAAGCCCTGAAGGGGTTGGAGATTGTCAGAGGGATTGTGGTGCAATGAAGGAAATATCATCCCTTGGGTTGCGTAGACTGATAGAGAAGAGAGTTGGGTAGTTTGAATTATTGGAGGAGTCACATCACTATGTTTTTAATGATTTTGGAGCTGACATAGTCGACTGTAGACACACATAGGTGTTGAATTATTGTAACTTCAAAGAATATTCTAATTATATTTGAGTTATTATCTTATAGATCAAATCCCCTTTTGTGGATTGATCATGTTGGGTCTTGTATAAGATCAAATCCCCTTTTGAGGATTGGTCAAACCATATTTATATGGTGGTATTTGTAAAGTCGACTCCTAGTGTTTATAAAGTGGTTTTAAGCACTTCTGAAAGAATTTGGCCCTACCATGTGAAAAGACATAACCCTAGTGCCTCCTCAACTAGTATTTATATGTGAGGATGGTGCCTCAATTACACACTCTCACACTCACTCATATAGTGTGCATATCTTGAAGGAAGTTGTAGTTGTAGAGGAAGGAGAAGAGAGACACGTGCTCAGTTTTAGTTTATTCTTGGTGTTTTGGTCTTAGTCTTAGCATTGTATTGGCAATCTATTATTCAGGAAGTTTTTGTTGGGTTTTCTCCCCCATGAGGGTTTCCCGGGATAAATAATGTGTACCTTGGGATTGTGTTTCTTTCAGTGATCCTCTTTATGATATTGTTTTGGAAATGCATTGAATGCTCATGTAATTTGGAAATAATATAATAACAACACTAAAACTTAACATGGTATCAGAGCTTGACTGAATAGAGCACCTTTCACCAGGTATCTAAAAATGTCATTGTTGTCGTACAAGGAAATTAAGGATTTTACTGAAGAGGAATTTTTGACCAAAAACTATCTTGTGAAGTGCGCCTTTCCCTAACACATTTTTTGGCAGCTTGATCAAAAAAATTTAGTGGCCAGATTCTCCAGAAAGTCAAACCCTAGTTTTGGTTGGTACCATAAAACCAAAAAACCAGGAAAACATAACCAATACCAGAAGTACCAGTCCAAATTTGTGTAGGTCAAGTTTCAAGGGATAAAACTTGGAATTTTCTGAAACAATCAGCTCTAACCAACTCGCCCGAACCCAACAAATATCCTGGTAAGTTCAGATTCATTTTTTGAGCACTTTCATTTTCTGGTCATTTTCCTAGCTCCAGGTCAAGATGTCTGCAAGCACCAAGCTTGTTGACAAGTTAGAAGGTGTGGAAAATTTCCGTTCCTGGAAGTACATAATTGGACTCATTGAAGAGAATGACCTTTTAAAATTCATAAAAGAAAATGTACCGAAACCTGAAGAAGATGAAGCAAAAGAGAAGTATAAGAAGGATATGATTAGGGCTAAAAGAATAAATCCAAATTTCATTAAAGACCACTTGATCCCTCAAGTTTCTTCTAAGAATACTCCAAAATATATGTTTGATTCCCTAACCAAAATGTATGAAGGAAATAACATCAACTAGAAGATGAACTTGAGAACCCAACTCAAGAATACAAAGATGCAGAAAGGAGAAACAATTCAAGACTATTTCTCTAGGGTTTCTCAATTCAAGGAAAAATTATAGGCAATTGGAGACAACTTAGATGAATATGAAATTATAATGACAACTCTTAATGGTCTCACAAGACCTTGGGATGCCTTCATCCAAACTATTTGTGGAAGAAAAGAGAAACTCCAATTTGATAGTTTATGGGAAGAATGTGTTCAAGAAGAAGCAAGAGTAGACAACCGAGAAGTCTCCCTATTAAGATATTAAGATCAAGCCCTAGATTCTCATACTAAAGGAGGAAAGAAAAAATTTCATTTTAAAAAGGAGACCCACTTTCATAAATAATTTCACCTTCCAAAGAGATTCCAAAAATATCATAAGGGTCAAATAAAGGGAAAAGATATCTCCTCTTATCAATGTTATCATTGTGATAAGTTGGGACACATTGTTAAGAATTGTTCTGCCGGAAGGGAAGAATACAATAAGAGAAATAACAAAAGACATCATGCCCATGCAAGTGAAGATGATGAGCCACCCAAGAAGTTGACTAAAGAAGAGATTGAAGATTATGTTTTGTTTTCAACCCTCTCAGGATCTGTGACAACTGGAGATGATATGTGGTTCATAGATACCGGTGCCTCTAAGCACATGACATGTCAGAAAGACATTCTTTCTATCCTTACAAAAAAGGAATTCCCCCAGAAAGTTTCACTTGGAGATGATTATCAGTACCCTATCAAATGAATGGGAGAATCCACCTACAAATTTGATTCAAGAACTCCAATGAGAATGAAGGATGTACTTTATGTACCAGGTTTGACAAAGAACTTACTTTTTATCTTAGCTCTAGATAATAAAGGTTTCATGGTTGCATTCATAGTGAAGTTCTTATGTGTCCTAAAGGAAAAATATAGAACATACATTTTTTATTGGAACACAAGAATGCAGGTTTTACAAGTTAAAAGGTCACTCAGATGTAGCCTTGACTCACTCTACTGAAATTCCTTGTGAACTTTGGCATAGAAGACTAGATCACATCAACTACAAAGCCTTACCATATGTAAGCAAGGTAGTTACAGGTTTACCAGAATTAAAGATTGATCATGAAGGTGTATGCAAGGGATGTGTACAATGAAAGAACATAAAGAATCCTTTTCCAAACAGAGACAGTAAAGTAGAAGGAATCTTGGAACTTGTCCACTCACATGTATGTGGTCCAATGCCATCAACCTCTCTAAGAGGGTATGTATACTATGTATCTTTTATTGATGATTACTCTCATAAGACTTGGGTTTATTTCTTGAAATCAAAATATGAAGTACTTGGAAAGTTCAAGGAATTCAACGCCTTGGTAGAAAACCTCTCTCAAAGGAAAATCAAGATACTCATGTCAGGCAATGGAGGAAAGTACACTTCAAATGAATTTGGAAGCTTTTTTAGATATGTCAAGATTAAGAGGGAGCTCACCACTCCCTATAATCCTCAACAAAATGGTGTAGGAGAAAGAAAGAATAGAACAATTATGGAAGAAGTAAAGACTATGATTGACGATTAAGATCTTCCAATGCACTTGTGGAATGAAGCAACAAGAACAACAGTGTATGTCCAAAACAGATTATCCCATAGTTTACTTGGATTCAAAACCACTGAATAAATGTTCACCGGAAAGAAGCCAGAAGTAAGCCATTTAAAAATATTTGGTTGTCCATTATTTGTACACATTACAAAAGAAAAGAGAACTAAGTTGGATCCTTCAGGAAAGAAGGGGATTTTTTTGGATACTGTGAGGTCTCTAAGGCCTTCAAAATTTACATACCAGGTTACCATCATATTGATATCATCAGAGATGTAACCTTTGATGAAGATGACACACTCAAAATATCAAGGAAATGTCATCTTGAAGAAGTATATGAAGAAGAACATGTAGCTCCTAGAGTTGTGGAACTCGTGAAGGAAGTTACAGTTACCCTTGATGTTGAGATTCCAGAAGATCACGATCTGATAGAATCTCAAGAACCTCCCCATATGATGATCTCTCACAAGAGAAATCCAGCTTGGGGAAGAGAACTTATTCAAGATGCAAAGAATTATGGTTCCCCAGAAGGAACCATGAGACAGAGAAAGAAACCTAAGCCATTCTCCAACTATATGGCCTTGATGTGTGATCTCGTAGAAAAGGAACCTACTTTCTTTGAAGAAGTCGTTTAGATGAAAGAATGGATGGATGCCATGACAGAGGAATATCATTCCATTATAAAGAATGATGTATGGGAAGTAGTTCCCAGATCAAAGAACAAATATGTGGTATATTCCAAGTGGATATACAAAATAAATCATCCAACAGACGGAAGTATTGAAAAACATAAGGCAATATTTGTGGCTCGTGGTTTTTCTCAAAAGGAAGGTATTGACTATGAAGAAACATTTGATCATGTAGCCAAATACACTTCTATCAGAACCATCATAGCTCTTGCAGCTAAAATGAAGTGGAAGTTACACTAGATGGATGTGAAAACAACTTTCTTAAATGGTGTTATGGAAGAATAAGTGTATATAGAACAACCACAAAGGTTTGAAGTTGAATATAGAAAGACGCATGTCTGCAAGTTGAAGAAATATATGTATGGGTTGAAGCAAGCTCCTAGAGCTTGGTATGGCAGAATTGATAGTTTCCTGACAAACTTGGGATTTACCAAGACTAAAGTTGATTCTATCCTTTACTTCAAGGTTATGAATGATGAGTCAGACATATTTCTACTATATGTGGATGATTTATTCTTGACTGGAGAGGAAAAGATCATCACAGATTGAAAGAAGAATATTTCTACAGAGTTTGAGATGAAATACCTAGGCCCGATGCATTATTTGTTAGGTCTTGAAGTTTGGCAGAGCCCAGAGAAGATCTTCCTTAACCAAGGGAAGTATGCAGTTCAAATACTGAAGATAATTGACATGTTGGAATGTAAAGCCATGAACACACCCATGGAAACGAATTTGAAGCTCCTAGTTGATACTTCATGAAAGTTGGTTGATGCTACTATATACAAACAGATTATCGTATCATTGATGTATCTGAAGAATATCGAGCCAGATATATGTTTTTCTATGAACACATTGAGTCAATATCTGGTGGAGCCCAGACATGTTCACCTTGTAGCTGCAAAGCATGTGATGAGATACCTCAAGGGTACATTGGATTATGGTCTTTGTTATACTAGAGATCATGACTTCAGAATGCATGGTTATACTGATTTAGATTGGGATGGAAGTGCCTCCGACAAGAAGATCACTTCAAGATGTTGTTTTAGTTTGGGGTCATCCATGACTTCATGGAAAAGTAGGAAGAAATTCAGTATTTCTCTCAACATGATAGAAGCAGAGTACATTGCAGCATGTTTCTCCAGTTGTGAAGCCATATGGATTTGAAAGTTGTTGACATGTCTGTTCGATCTGGAGATGGAAGCCATCGTGATTCTATTTGATAACCAAATTTGTATAAATATGACGGAGAACCTAGTGTTCCATGATAAGTCGAAGCACGTAGAGATTCAGTATCACTACATTCATGATATGGTGCAGAGGGGAGTTGTAAAGATCCAATATGTTGGCGCAGATGAGTAGGTTGCAGAGGTGTTGACCAAGCCTCAGTCTCGTGTGAAGTTTTAGTACTTACGAGACAAGCTTGGTGTAGTCTGAAAGGACCTCCCTCGAAAGGGGGAGTGGCATTGATGATACTATGGTATCCTGACCAACAACGGGTAGCTTTGTTAGGATTTTATATCCTAGGGGATTGATCATCCTTGGAAAGATCCCAAAGGTCCGGTAAGGATGGATTTTCAGAGTACCTGTGCATGTATATTCTAGTTGTGGTCAGTAGTGGTAGCTCTGTTAGGATTTTGTATCCTAGGGAATATTATGATTCCTGGGAAGATCCCAAAGGTACGGTAAGGATGGTCTGTCAGGGTACCACATGGTATCTTGTTAGGATTTTATATCCTAGGGAATCTTATGATTCCTGGGCAGATCCCAAAGGTCCGGTAAGGACAATCTGTCAGAGTACCACAAATGTTGTTGTTGATACACCTGCCTCATTTTGTTTCCATATATTGATGATGTTGCTTTACCAGCCTCGTGTTGTCAATGATGTTGTATCAACTTCATGTTGTTGGTGATGTTATTGTTCTAGCTTCATGCTATTGATGTTGATGTTTCAGCTTCATGCTCATGATGATGATGATGATGATGTTACTCCAGCTCCATGTTGTAAATGATGATGATATTGATGATGAGAAAAACTTCTGATGATTTATAGATGTGTCAGTCAATGTTCTAGATGTTGATGATGGTGTTGTCCTCTCCTTATCTTGATGATGTTGTGTTGGGTCATGTCAGTAGAATACCCTTATCGTTAAGGGGGAGTGTTGAATTATTGTAACTTTGAAGAATATTCTAATATATTTGAGTTATTATCTTATAGATCAAATCCCTTTTTGCAGATTGATCATGTCGGGTCTTGTATAAGATCAAATCCCCTTTTTAGGATTGGTCAAACCATATTTATATGGTGGTATTTGTAAAGTCAACCCCTGGTGTTTATAAAGTGGTTTTAACCACTTCTAGAAGAAGTCAGCCATACCATTTGAAGAGACATCACCCTAGCACCTCCTCAACTAGTATATATATGTGAGGATGGTGCCTCACTTACACACTCTCACACTCACTCATCTAGTGTGCATATCTTGAAGTCAATTGCCGTTGCAGAGGAAGGAGAAGAGAGGCACATGCTCAGTCTTAGTTTATTCTTGGTGTTTTGGTCTTAGTCTTGGCATTGTATTGGAAATTTATTATTGAGGAAGTTTTTGTTGGGTTTTCTCCCCCATGAGGGTTTCCCAGGATAAAATGTTGCATACCTTGTGATTGTGTTTCTTTCAGTGATCATCTTTATGTTGTTGTTTGGGAAGTGCATTGAACGCTCATGTAATTTGGAAATAATCTAATAACAACTCTAAAACTTGACAATAGGAGTTTGCCCATCCTTGTGGACTCATATTCCCAACTCGGGGGTGACTTGTTGCTGAGAGAATTTGAGCAACATAGTCTATGGTTTGGTGGAATGTCCTTCGTCCACGACTAGTTGTGTAAAACATTTTAAAATATAAGTGTTTTGATTACTTGGAAATTCACAATTTTAATGCTATGATTGAATGTTGCATTTACTCTGTATTCTATGTGTATGAATGTTACTGTGTGTGTTTAATTATTTCTATGCATGATTAAATCAGTTGAATTCATGATTTTAATTATTAATTATAATTGCATGAGCCTGTTTGCAATGATGTAATAAAGTCTAAGGAAAATTTATGTAATGATAGTAAAAGGGTGTGTCACCCAAGTGGGAAGCTCTTTCAAGGATATTGATGAGCGGATTAAGCAACATGAATGATGAATAAGGATGATTGGTAAGGTTCATAGTGATGACCTATATAATTTAAAGTGTCAACTAGGAAGTTATGCACTAAAACACTCGTAATTGACAAAGAATAACAAGTGATAGACTGGAAAAGATTTAAATGTTTAAATGATCAAAGTATAACAATTGTATACTTCTTGGTTTCTATATCCTCAAAGACAAAGGAAATAGACCATGTGATAAATGAGTCTTAGAGACTAATAAACAAACACCTAGCATGAAGACTAATAATCTTAAATGCTAATTACGATTTATGTATTTGATAAGCTAATCCTTCTGAGGGTGACCAATAATAATTACCAGGTGGTGGATAAATCACTAGAGTTTAACCATTCCTTTTTGTAAGTGACATAAGAACCTTGGTTAATGATCAAACGTTTACAAGGATGAGAATATAAAATTTGATATTAAGGATTTA
>SNQJ01S0013496.1:289908-338632 GCA_010110895.2 Picea sitchensis
TACTAGGGATAATATCCTTCATTTATTTGAAAAATGCAATCAATTATGAAATTAGAGATCAAATGATTTACCTAGTTTGTAGTCATGTCCTTCTAGAGGAAGTACTTCTCCTCTCTCTTCTCTTCACTCTTTTGAGGTGGATCTGGATCAATGTCAACAGTGGAAGTATATTGTCTTCCCTTCTTCCTGTTTGGACAGTTTCTTGCAATGTGTCCATACTAGTCACATCTGAAGCACTGAATTTCTGAAACATCTCTTCTTTGATAACCTGGATTAGATGAAGACTTTTCACCTTTAAATGTTTGCCTGAAATTTATTTTGAATTTTCCTCCCTTCTTTGTATGAAGTGCAAGAGCATGATTTTCTTATGAAGAATCTTCCACTCCTATATTTATAAGTCTAAGTTCTTCTTGAGTGCAATATGTCCATAGTCGATCAAAGGTTGGTAGAGCTTATCTTCCACTGATACTCTGAATGAAAGGCTCCCATGATTTTGGAAGATTCTAGAGAGTGGTTTAGACAAGTTCTCTATCAGACATGATTTCCCCAATGGTCTCTAGTTGTTCTTTAATCTCTGATAACTTCATAAAGAAGAGTGCAATTGTGTCACCCTTCGTCATATTGTTACTTTGAAGTTGTCTCTTTAAGGTAAGATCTCTAAGAGTGTTGTCACTTTCAAACATTCCTTTTAAAGCTTCATACATATCATATGATGTCTTTAGATTGGCAATACGAGGCAAGAGGTGATCTCTTACTGAGTAGATGATTATTTTTCTTGACTTGACATCTTCTTCCTTTCTTATCTTCTTCTCTATATTTGTAGTTGTGGCTAGTACAGTTTTAGTTGTCACATCCAAGAGATCATATTCTTCAAGAGTGACTAGAAGCTTTGATTTCCAGGGGCTGAAGTTTCTTGCTCCATCAAGCCTATATTCTACTAATGTTTTGTTCTTCATTTGATTGGTTTCTTTAATTTCTTGTTGACTGGATTTTGAAAACCTAATGATTAGGTTAAATTAGAAACCTTGGATTATATTGGACTTATGACTGCCAACAATAAATTTGATAATGTCACAAAGATGCTTGTTGATTCAGGAGAACATTTATTCATAAATCCAAAATTAATATTCTGAAGGAAATTGCAGCACTCTAGAAACCCCAGGGCCAAATATCAAAATTTATGGGAATTTTGTTTTGAGAGCTTATGGAGATGCACTGGAAGAGGTCATACTCTTCTAAGACAAAATTATCCCCAACGTCCAAGTATTAAGGCCTGAATCACCACTAAAAGGGAGGTTGTATGGAATTTTCTAAAAACCCTAGGAGGGTCGTACGGTTCTGCAAAGGGTGTGTTGAGACTTCGTGGATGCTTGTGAAATGGGTTCTTTCAAGACCTATGCTTTGATACCATGTTGATTTTTCCATAAGATAGGTTAAGCATGAATTTCATTCCATTTTTATCATTTAACCATAACTATAAATGTTGCAGCAACCAAGATCACAAGAAGAAGCACCATGCACAAGAACACAAGAAGTATCCTGGGAAACCCTTCTCAACAAGGGAGGAAACTCAGCCAAATCCTTTGTTATATTCTTCAAGAGGAATACCTTCACCACCAATATAAACCCTAGCACAAAAGAGGGTGCTTAAACCCTAGAACTCTAGCTCCCAAGAGAGGTGTGCACCTTTTCCAAAGAAGTGTACTTGCTGAAATTTCCAAACTCGCATGAAGGATATAATTCCACAATGGAGAATCTTCTTTTACTTATATTAGACTTGTCCTATCAACTGAAGTGTTTATTGGCTCAACAGGGTCAACCTCACTAAGTCAAAATATAATTATTATTATTAGTATTATAATTAGTATTGACCAGATTAATTATCTTTTACATTTATTATTAACCATATTAAGGTGGGGCCAACTTGTACCCTTTACATAACAATTAGGGTTACAGATAGGTCTAATTCTTGAACAATATATAGCAAAGGATATGATACACCCACTAGTGATCATCCACTAGGGGCACATCCATAGGGATGACATATCTCTGGTTCACTGCAATACACAGAAGAACCAGATCTTCACACGTTCAATTGTGCTCATCCACAGGCATGTCCACTCCACAAATATTATTTCCCATTGCCTCACACAGGAGGATCATCTGGAGTATTATCATCAACTCTTCTGCTCAAAGGAGGCTAATACATCATATTCATTTATTTTCACATGACGATGCACCCAACACTTTGGGATTTCACAGGTTAACCTTGTGCTCAACCACAGGCACGTCTAACTCAACAGATCACCTTTCCCACTAGATAATCATCTGGAGTTCTTCTCAACTCTCTGAATGGAGGAGGTCATCTCTACG
The DNA here is from genome assembly GCA_010110895.2 of Picea sitchensis. Taxonomy (NCBI): domain Eukaryota; kingdom Viridiplantae; phylum Streptophyta; class Pinopsida; order Pinales; family Pinaceae; genus Picea; species Picea sitchensis. The sequence continues at coordinate 292,282 of SNQJ01S0013496.1, forward strand.
TTCCTAGCTCTATCTCAGGTAGGAACCACATACCCTTCTTAGAGGATTTCTCTCAGGTTTGTAAGCTGAGAGAAAGACTCACATAGTTGTAATGATCCACGTCTCACAGGTTTGCAAGCTGCAGAATGTCTCACATGGTTGCAATCATCAACAATAATTTTGTTGAGAATGATATTGACATGCCTGTGAGTGATTTATGTTGAGGAAATTACCAAAGAGCATTCATAAATGGTGTGCGATAACTCCTACTACAATTGGATTTCTTGGAGATCCCAATAGAGAGATTGTTGGCTAGTATGTGTTGAAGCCCTGAAGGGGTTGGAGATTTTCGGAGGGATTGTGGTGCAATGAAGGAAATATCATCCCTTGGGTTGCGTAGACTGATAGAGAATAGAGTTGGGCAATTTGAATTATTGTAGGATTCACATCACTATGTTGTTAATGATTTTGGAGCTGACATAGTCGATTGTAGACACACATAGGTGTTGAATTATTGTAACTTCGAAGAATATTCTAATTATATTTGAGTTATTATCTTATAGATCAAATCCCCTTTTGTGGATTGATCGTGTTGGGTCTTGTATAAGATCAAATCCCCTCTTTAGGATTGGTCAAACCATATTTATATGGTGGTATTTGTAAAGTCGACCCCTAGTGTTTATAAAGTAGTTTTAAGCACTTCTGAAAGAATTTGGCCCTACCATGTGAAGAAACATAACCCTAGTGCCTCCTCAACTAGTATTTATATGTGAGGATGGTGCCTCAATTACACACTCTCACACTCACTCATATAGTGCGCATATCTTGAAGGAAGTTGTAGTTGTAGAGGAAGGAGAAGAGAGACACATGCTCAGTTTTAGTTTATTCTTGGTGTTTTGGTCTTAGTCTTAGCATTGTATTGGAAATCTATTATTCAGGAATTTTTTGTTGGGTTTTCTCCCCCATGAGGGTTTCCCAGGATAAATAATGTGTACCTTGGGATTGTGTTTCTTTCAGTGATCCTCTTTATGATGTTGTTTTGGAAATGCATTGAATGCCCATGTAATTTGGAAATAATATAATAACAACACTGAAACTTAACATGGTATCAGAGCTTGACTGAATAGAGCACCTTTCACCAGGTATCTAAAAATGTCATTGTTGTCGTACAAGGAAATTAAGGATTTTACTGAAGGGGAATTTTTGACCAAAAACTATCTTGTGAAGTGCGACTTTCCCTAGCACATTTTTTGGCAGCTTGATCAAACTTTTTTAGTGGCCAGATTCTCCAAAAAGTCAAACCCTAGTTTTGGTTGGTACCAGAAAACCAAAAAACCGGGAAAACATAACCAATACCAGAAGTACCAGTCCAAATTTGTGTAGGTCAAGTTTCAAGGGGTAAAACTTCAAATTTTCTGAAACAATCAGCTCCAACCAACTCTCCCGAACCCAACAAATCTCCTGGTAAGTTCAGATTCATTTTTTGAGCACTTTCATTTTTTGGTCATTTTCCTAGCTCCTGGTCAAGATGTCTGCAAGCACCAAGCTTGTTGACAAGTTCGAAGGTGTGGAAAATTTATGTTCCTAGAAGTACATAATTGGACTCATTCTTGAAGAGAATGACCTTTTAAAATTCATAAAAGAAAATGTATCGAAACCCGAAGAAGATGAAGCAAAAGAGAAGTATAAGAAGGATATGATTAGGGATAAAAGAATAAATCCAAATTTCTTTAAAGACCACTTGATCCCTCAAGTTTCTTCTAAGAATACTCCAAAAGATATGTTTGATTCCCTAACCAAAATGTATGAAGGAAATAACATCAACTAGAAGATGAACTTGAGAACCCAACTCAAGAATACAAAGATGCAGAAAGGAGAAACAATTCAAGACTATTTCTCTAGGGTTTCTCAATTCAAGGAACAATTATAGGCAATTGGAGACAACTTAGATGAATATGAACTTATAATGACAACTCTTAATGGTCTCACAAGACCTTGGGATGCCTTCATCCAAACTATTTGTGGAAGAAAAGAGAAACTCCAATTTGATAATTTATGGGAAGAATGTGTTCAAGAAGAAGCAAGAGTAGACAACCGAGAAGCCGCCCTATTAAGATATGAAGATCAAGCCCTAGCTTCTCATACTAAAGGAGGAAAGAAAAAATTTCATTTTAAAAAGGAGACCCACTTTCATAAATAATTTCACCCTCCAAAGAGATTCCAAAAATATCATAAGGGTCAAATAAAGGGAAAATATATCTCCTCTTATCAATGTTATCATTGTGATAAGTTGGGACACATTGTTAAGAATTGTTCTGCCAGAAGGGAAGAACACAATAAGAGAAATAACAAAAGACATCATGCCCATGCAACTGAAGATGATGAACCACCCAAGAAGTTGACTAAAGAAGATATTGAAGATTATGTTTTGTTTTCAACCCTCTCAGGATTTGTGACAACTGGAGATGATACGTGGCTCATAGATAGCAGTGCCTCTAAGAACATGATAGGTCAGAAAGACATTCTTTCTAGCCTTACAAAAAAGGAATTCCCCCAGAAAGTTTCACTTGGAGATGATTATTAGTACCCTATCAAATGAATGGGAGAATCCACCTACAAATTTGATTCAAGAACTCCAATGAGAATGAAGGATGTACTTTATGTACCAGGTTTGACAAAGAACTTACTTTCTATCTTAGCTCTAGATAATAAAGGTTTCAGGGTTGCATTCATAGTGAAGTTCTTATGTGTCCTAAAGGAAAAATATAGAACATACATTTTTTATTGGAACACAAGAAGGCAGGTTGTACAAGTTAAAAGGTCACTCAGATGTAGCCTTGACTCACTCTACTGAAAGTCCTTGTGAACTTTGGCATAGAAGACTAGCTCACATCAACTACAAAGCATTACCATATGTAAGCAAGGTAGTTATAGGTTTACCATAATTAAAGATTGATCATGAAGGTGTATGCAAGGGATGTGCACAATGAAAGAACATAAAGAATCCTTTTCCAAACAAAGACAATAAAGTAGAAGGAATCTTGGAACTTGTCCACTCAAATGTATGCGGTCCAATGCCATCAACCTCTCTAAGCGAGTATGTATACTATGTATATTTTATTGATGATTACTCTCATAAGACTTGGGTTTATTTCTTGAAATCAAAATATGAAGTACTTGGAAAGTTCAAGGAATTCAAAGCCTTGGTAGAAAACCTCTCTGAAAGGAAAATCAAGATACTCATGTCAGGCAATGGAGGAAAGTACACTTCAAATGAATTTGGAAGCTTTTGCAGAGATGTCGGGATTAAGAGGGAGCTCACCACTCCCTATAATCCTCAATAAAATGATGTAGGAGAAAGAAAGAATAGAACAATTATGGAAGAAGTAAAGACTATGATTGACGATCAAGATCTTCCAATGCACTTATGGGATGAAGCAACAAGAACAATAGTGTATGTCCAAAACAGATTATCCCATAGTGCACTTGGATTCAAAACCACCGAAGAAATGTTCACCGGAAAGAAGCCGGAAGTAAGCCATTTAAAAATATTTGGTTGTGCAGTATTTGTACACATTCCAAAAGAAAAGAGAACTAAGTTGGATCCTTCAGGAAAGAAGGGGATATTTTTTGGATATTGTGAGGTCTCTAAGGCCTTCAAAATTTACATAGCAGGTTACCATCATATTGATATCATCAGAGATGTAACCTTTGACGAAGATGAAACACTCAAAATATCAAGGAAATGCCATCTTGAAGAAGTATATGAAGAAGAACATGTAGCTCCTAGAGTTGTGGAACTCGTGAAGGAAGTTACAGTTACCCCTGATGTTGAGATTCCATAAGATCATGATATGATAGAATCTCAAGAACCTCCCCGTATGATGATCTCTCACAAGAGAAAGCCAGCTTGGGGAAGAGAATTTATTCAAGATGCAAAGAATTAGGGTGCCCCGGAAGGAACCATGAGACAAAGAAAGAAACCTAAGCCATTCTCCAACTATATGGCCTTGATGTGTGATCTCGTAGAAAAGGAACTTACTTTCTTTGAAGAAGTCGTTTAGATGAAAGAATGGATGGATGTCATGACAGAGGAATATCATTCCATTATAAAGAATGATGTATGGGAAGTAGTTCCTAGATCAAAGAACAAATATGTGGTATCTTCCAAGTGGATATACAAAATAAATCATGCAACAGACAGAAGTATTGAAAAACATAAGGCAATATTTGTGGCTCGTGGTTTTTCTCAAAAGGAAGGTATTGACTATGAAGAAACATTTGATCATGTAGCCAGATACACTTCTATCAGAACCATCATATCTTTTGCAGCTAAAATGAAGTGGAAGTTACACTAGATGGATGTGAAAACAACTTTCTTAAATGGTGTTATTGAAGAATAAGTGTATATAGAACAACCACAAAGGTTTGAAGTTGAATATAGAAAGATGCATGTCTGCAAGTTGAAGAAATATATGTATGAGTTGAAGCAAGCTCCTAGAGCTTGGTATGGCAGAATTGATAGTTTCCTGACAAACTTGGGATTTACCAAGACTAAAGTTGATTCTATCCTTTAATTCAAGGTTATGAATGATGAGTCAGTCATATTTCTACTATATGTGGATGATTTATTCTTGACTGGAGAAGAAAAGATCATCACAGATTGAAAGAAGAAGATTTCTACAGAGTTTGAGATGAAATACCTAGGCCCGATGCATTATTTATTAGGTCTTGAAGTTTGGCAGAGCCCAAAGAAGATCTTCCTTAACCAAGGGAAGTATGCAGTTGAAATACTGAAGATAATTGACATGTTGGAATGTAAATCCATGAACACACCCATGGAAACGAATTTGAAGCTCCTGGTTGATACTTCATCAAAGTTGGTTGATGATACTATATAAAAACAGATTATCGTATCATTGATGTATCTGAAGAATACCGAGCTAGATATATGTTTTGCTATGAACAAATTGAGTCAATATCTGGTGGAGCCCAGACGTGTTCACCTTGTAGCTGCAAAGCATGTGATGAGATACCTCAAGGGTACATTGGATTATGGTCCTTGTTATACTGGAGATAATGACTGCAAACTGTATGGTTATACTGATTTAGATTGGGATGGAAGTGCCTCTAACAAGAAGATCACTTCAAGATGTTGTTTTAGTTTGGGGTCATCCATGACTTCATGGAAAAGTAGGAAGCAATTCAGTATTTCTCTCAACACGATAGAAGCAGAGTACAATGCAGCATGTTTCTCTAGTTGTGAAGCCATATGGCTTTGAAAGTTGTTGACATGTCTGTTCGATCTGGAGATGGAAGCCATCGTGATTCTATGTGATAACCAAATTTGTATAAATATGACGGAGAACCCAGTGTTCCATGATAAGTCGAAGCACATAGAGATTCAGTATCACTACATTCGTGATATGGTGCAGAGGGGAGTTGTAAAGATCCAATATGTTGGCACAGATGAGCAGGTTGCAGAGGTGTTGACCAAGCCTCAGTCTCATGTGAAGTTTGAGTACTTACGAGACAAGCTTGGTGTAGTCTGAAAGGACCTCCCTCGAAAGGGGGAGTGGCATTGATGATATTATGGTATCCTGACCAACAACGATTAGCTTTGTTAGGATTTTATATCCTAGGGGATTGATCATCCTTGGACATATCCCAAAGGTCCGGTAGGATTTTGTATCCTGTGCATGTATATTCTAGGATTTTTGGTCAGATTTTCAGAGTACCTGTGCATGTATATTCTAGTTGTGGTCAATAGTGGTAGCTCCGTTAGGATTTTGTATCCTAGGGAATCTTATGATTTCTGGGTAGATCCCAAAGGTACGGTAAGGATGGTCTGTCAGGGTACCACGTGGTATCTTGTTAGGATTTTATATCCTAGGGAATCTTATGATTCCTAGGCATATCCCAAAGGTCCGGTAAGGACAATCTGTCAGGGTACCACGTGGTATCTTGTTAGGATTTTATATCCTAGGGAATCTTATGATTCCTAGGCATATCCCAAAGGTCCGGTAAGGACAATCTGTCAGAGTACCACAAATGTTGTTGTTGATACACCTACCTCATTTTGTTTCCATATATTGATGATGTTGCTTTACCAACCTCGTGTTGTCAATGATGTTGTATCAACTTCATGTTGTTGGTGATGTTATTGTTCTAGCTTCATGCTATTGATGTTGATGTTGATGTTTCAGCTTCATTCTCATGATGATGATGATGATGATGATGTTACTCCAGCTCCATGTTGTAAATGATGATGATATTGATGATGAGAAAAAACTTCTGATGATTTATAGATGTGTCAGTCAATGTTCTAGATGTTGATGATGGTGTTGCCCTCTCCTTCTCTTGATGATGTTGTGTTGGGTCATGTCAGTAGAATACCCTTCTCGTTAAGGGGGAGTGTTGAATTATTGTAACTTTGAAGAATATTATAATATATTTGAGTTATTATCTTATAGATCAAATCCCTTTTTGCAGATTGATCATGTCGGGTCTTGTATAAGATCAAATCCCCTTTTTAGGATTGGTCAAGCCATATTTATATGGTGGTATTTGTAAAGTCAGCCCCTGGTGTTTATAAAGTGTTTTTAACCACTTCTAGAAGAAGTCAGCCATACCATGTGAAGAGACATAACCCTAGCACCTCCTCAACTAGTATTTATATGTGAGGATGGTGTCTCACTTACACACTCTCACACTCACTCATCTAGTGTGCATATCTTGAAGGCAATTGTCGTTGCAGAGGAAGGAGAAGAGAGGCACATGCTCAGTCTTAGTTTATTCTTGGTGTTTTGGTCTTAGTCTTGGCATTGTATTGGCAATTTATTATTGAGGAAGTTTTTGTTGGGTTTTCTCCCCCATGAGGGTTTCCCAGGATAAAATGTTGCATACCTTGTGATTGTGTTTCTTTCAGTGATCATCTTTATGTTGTTGTTTGGGAAGTGCATTGAACGCTCATGTAATTTGGAAATAATCTAATAACAACACTGAAACTTGACAATAGGAGTCTGCCCATCCTTGTGGACTCATAGTCCCAACTCGGGGGTGACTTGTTGCTAAGAGGATTTGAGCAACATAGTCTATGGTTTGGTGGAATGTCCTTCGTCCACGACTAGTTGTGTAAAACATTTTAAAATATAAGTGTTTTGATTACTTGGAAATTCACAATTTTAATGCTATGATTGAATGTTGCATTTACTCTGTATTATATGTGTATGAATGTTATTGTGTGTGTTTAATTACTTCTATGCATGATTAAATCGGTTGCATTCATGATTTTAATTATTAATTATAACTGCATGAGCTTGTTTGTAATGATGTAATAAAGTCTAAGGAAAATTTATGTAATGATAGTAAAAGGGTGTGTCACCCAAGTGGGAAGCTCTTTCAAGGATATTGATGAGCGGATTAAGTAACATGAATGATGAATAAGGATGATTGGTAAGGTTCATAGTGATGACCTATATAATTTAAAGTGTCAACTAGGAAGTTATGAACTAGAACACTCGTAATTGACAAGGAATAACAAGTGATAGACTGGAAAAGATTTAAATGTTTAAATGATCAAAGTATAACAATTGTATACTTCTTGGTTTCTATATACTCAAAGACAAAGGAGATAGACCATGTGATAAATGAGTCTTAGAGACTAATGAACAAACACCTAGCATGAAGACTAATAATCTTAAATGCCAATTATGATTTATGTATTTGATAAGCTAATCCATCTGAGGGTGACCAATAATAATTACCAGGTGGTGGATAAATCACTAGAGTTTAACCATTCCTTTTTGTAAGTGACATAAGAACCTTGGTTAATGATCAAACGTTTACAAGGATGAGAATATAAAATTTGATATTAAGGATTTANTCTGAGGGTGACCAATAATAATTACCAGGTGGTGGATAAATCACTAGAGTTTAACCATTCCTTTTTGTAAGTGACATAAGAACCTTGGTTAATGATCAAACGTTTACAAGGATGAGAATATAAAATTTGATATTAAGGATTTAAGGCATACTAGTAAGGCTAGTAATAACTTATGTTGAATTTCACCAAATGTCATCACGTGGGAAATCATACATGATTAGAGATTTTGGATCTAAGAATTGGGGCTTACTTGAAGGTTATCACTATATACTCATGTGAAGAGAATATATGAAAATATCTAGCATCAAATTAATGACTTGGCTTACTTACCCCATAAAACATCAATCTCCTTGTTGTAAGATGAGAAACTAATATTGGAAGACGAATGGTATCTTGATGATATCACATCAAATTCATAGTATTTCATGATGACCTTTGTAGAGTCATCCTAGACTGAAAAACTTAACCAGAGCAAATCCATGTACTAGATGAGAGTTTGATAGTTTTTCTTGCATTAGGTGTGATATCTAATAATCATTGCTTATATATTGATGCAAGCTAATGAATTTGATTTTGCTAATGAATCATGATATGAATGGCCATGATGTTTTATTACTTTGCATGCATTATGTGTTGAGATAATTATCACATTCATGATGTTATACTATCTTAAGAACCATGTGGTATTTACATATGATGTTATGTTATGTTAACATGTGATTTCATTTAATTTTGTTGATGAAATGTCGTGTCTTTGATAAAAATGTGATGAGGTTATATTTCTTATGATATTATCTCCTTATGTGATGACATGATGTAATTGCATGGAAATGTTTTATAATAAGATGTTTTATGATGGCATGCATGAACATGTGATGACAATGATGATGTATTCTCATGATGACATGCGAGAGTTAGCATGTGGATTCTTTCTTTGAGATGTTGATATTATGATTATAATTGATGCATTGGTTGCAGTTTATGAAGTGGTGATTGTTGGTTTATCCACCAGTGGGCTGAGAGGGACGATTTGATTGATGATATTGTGGGAGCCCATACCTATGAAGGAGAATATATTCAAAGTAACACCTTATGAGATGGGGACAAACTTAATCAACCAACCTATGTCAATGGTTCTTTTTCTTGGAAATGGGACCATCTTGAAAAGGCCATAGTGATTGATATAGAGTCGTGATGATGAAGTATTGAAGAAGGGTTGGAGTGTTTCTTGTTTGTGGTATTGTGGGATTGGACTTCGAAGCATGGGGCTTGTACTTGGTAGTTGAAGAGGGAGTTTAGGTCAGGATTTCGAGATGCCCGGTGTATGTGAGTATTGATCAAGATGATTGGTGTACATGATTATTGATCCATATCACTGGTGTACATGAGTATTGATCTATATGTCTACATGGGCAGATGAGGTCTCGAGTCTTGGGGCTCCAAATAGACTGGGAGAATTTAAGCCTGATTCCAAAATTCAAGAAGAAAATCTAGAGAGTATTAATGCTTCCCCAGTGTTGTGATGTGGACTTATGATGCATATTGTAATCACTTAGGTGGCTTTATACTAGTCCAACAGAGGGTGTTGTGGATTATAGAGGGAGAATATTAAAAACCTACAAGTAACATAAATAATGTTAATTTCAGGAAGAAGTTCCTTGACGGGGGTGAGTATGCAATGCCCCATATTATTAAAATAATAATAATAAATAAATAAATGGTATAAAGATAGAAAGAAAATAAATAATAAATAAAATAAAAGATTAAAATAAATAAATAAATAAGAATTACTTTATTAATAGAATAAAAGGGTAAAAATAAGAAAAAGATAAATTAATGGAAAACTAAATTAAGAAAATGTTCACGATATCAGAGTCTACGACGCTAAATCACTTGCATCACCTGAAGATTGGGGAGCCCCTGGAGGGGGATTTTGATGGGGACAAATCAGGATGAGATGAACCTACACTTGGCAAGCAAAGGAGGTGTTCAACAAATTCAGATAATGAACTTTCTATTTTTGAACTCCATCACAATCATCACAAAAATAAACAAGGACAACTTCTTCATCAAATCAACCTCCACACATACTCTTTGATTAGGTCAGAAAGAGTTATGTTTATCGTCTGGGATCAAAACCTAATTGCTAAATCACTTAGTAAAAAAATTTACAAAATGCCTCGCATCTACAGGAAGTGAAAGAAACTCGAGCCACTATGGGTAGTTGGCTTGACCATGATCTTCCAGGTTAAAATTAACTCTCCAAGATTGAACATAAGATAGGGAACCCACAATATGCCATGTACCATATTGTAGAACTTGTCAAGCTGCCAATTTTATCTTGAACATAAGACAAACATACTTATACTCCAAATGCCAGTATGAATTCAAGAAAACTCCTTTTGCCTACCAATTCAACAAACACCATTTGTTGAATGCTACCTCATTCAACATGTGGCAAAGGAAATACAATATCACCCCATGACATTATATATTTTGATATCCCTATGCATATTCCTTGTTACTGGCTAAAAAAAAATTGAAATCCCCTTCATTGGGATCCACATTGTTCTGAGTGGTAGGGATCTCAACCTTTTCTGAGGTTAGGGCTGAAGAAGTAGGTTGATTCGAAAGATGCACCTCACCATTTCCGATCAACAACTTCCTGTCAATTCTATTAGAGTCCGACTGAGCATCAATAATTTGAATCTTTACCTGTATATTTGAAGAAATCATAACCAAGGAAAAGGCTTCATTCTAAGAGATAGCTTTCACCTTCATCATTTTTTATTCTGGGTCATTCTCTACACTTAAAACCAAATCAGATTAAGTAGAAATTAAGCTCGAAGTATTAAGATGAGGAAACAACGGCCATTCTTTTACATTACCAACTCGTGGAACCTGTTGGAACATATATAATTCTGAACTTTTGAGCTTTACATTCTCCACCTCATGAAAGTATAATATTTCCCAAAACTGTAACTTAGAAAATAACTTTTGAATTTTAAATCAAATTCATTTATGGTTAATTAGTAATAAGGCGTGCATGATATTTGTCGTTGAGGAAGTTCTTTCGTTGATCGAACGATCCTAATTTCTCTGGAGTTTTAGAGCCTCCTAATTGTTAAAGAGGTAAACCACTAAAGGTCGCTCCAGAGCTTCGTGTGTTTTGATAAGTATTAACGATAAAAGCCTCGAAACCCGAAAATGTTTGTTCATCACTTTTCCTAAACCTTTAAAGCACATGAGTCGTAGTACACGAGTATATTTTGAAGTCTTCCCTGAGTTGACACGTGGCACCCATTTCTAATATTTTCGCTTGGATATTGATATGTTTCCAAGTAACATGTGGCACCTCCCTTTTCTCGACACGTCATCTAGAATGACGTCATTTGTGACACGTCACTATAGGAGATGACCCTTCGGAAATATAACAAATAACTAATTCGCAAATCCACGAAGCACTAAAATGTCGAAGTATTAGACTTTAATTAATTAAGCTAATCATGTTCAAGAGATAATTAACGACTTCGTATTTCGGGGTTCGGATGTTTACCCTTCATCATATCCTAAAATATTTGAAGTCTAAATTTTCGAAGCACTTAAAGTTAAATATGATTAATTAAAACTTAAAAGAGATTATCGAATGATTAATCATTTCGCAGTTTCGGGTTTCAGGGATTTCTTCTCGAGCTACATTTAAATTTCCCGAAGTCCGAACTCCCGAAACACTTGAAGTTAACACACCTTTTAAACATGATTAATTAAGGATTTAAAAGCAATTATCCAGGGATTAACCTTCGTAGATTTGGGATTCGGGAAATTCTCACTCGGTCTCATCTAAAACTCTCAAACACGAACCGTCGAATATTAATGGAGTTTATGACTAAGTAACGGTAATCATTTTTAACATATATTGTGGATCTCCAAGTAGACTGTAATGTCCCCGGCCATCAACCCCACTGTCGGGCAATGACACTACACAGAAACATTCTCATACTTATATATATAACATGCATATTAAATCAAATTAACTCCTTTAACCAGAAAATACAGAGTAATCGCGGGATAACTACTAACATTCAGAAATAACGGAATTAACAGTAAATATCATTGCAAGGGAATACATGATAATATTACAAGCATCACAGACATGCATTTTAGTTGAAATTAAAATACATAATGATACTTATCTTAGAAAATGTAGTAACTCCACCAACCATGTGCAAACCTTCCACGAACCTCTCAGCCTTAGACCACGCTACTCATCACGCTCAGCAGTGGGTCCCCCCGAGCTGGGACTTATCTCCACCCAAGGCAAGGGAATCCTAAACTAGGTTGAGGTTATAGGAAAACTGCATAGAGCAACCAGCAGGATTCTCTCTAGGATCCTTCGTATGCCCACTACTCACAGACTCTCATTCCCCACATGCTTCCTCCACCCAGGAGTATACACCTTCACAAGAACAGACCATCGGTGCTTCACCTCCTTCTCTGGGTCTCGACAACATGTCGGATTAGAAATTCTCAGAGCTCTGTTGCTGGTGTTGGACTCTCTCTGGGAGAAAACCACTTCCCAACAGACTCTCTCACCTAGAGAGAGTTGCTCACAGACCTGACAACCTGCCTCTTCTTCCACGGGCCTAACAACCTGCTTCTTCAGTACACTCCTCGACTCATCTCCATCCAGGTGAGCATAATAGCCATGGTTCAACACTCATTCACACAGGGATGACGACCATAACAGAAAAGGGGCATATGCCCTAAAATGGAAATAGTCACGCTAAGCATAGCACACTCAGGTGATTACTCAGGTGTCAGGTTCCTCAAAAGACACAAAATGGTTCACATATTTTGGGTCTCAAGTGTGTGCGTGATCATTGCAAGGGTCGAATACAGAGGTCACAGGATTCACAGGAATACACAGTCGTCTTCCTGGTTCTCGTTTTCAGGAATGCGTGACAACAAAATTAAGAAGAGGTCGTTCACAGAGGTCTCACTGTTTCAGACGGAGGATCAGGAAAACTGGAAGAATGAACCCAAACTCAAACAGTTCAGACAGCCGACGACAGAATGGAGGACGAACCCCCAACTCAGTTGACACTTCATATTTTAAACGCATGCACCCAAGTCAACACTTGTCTTCCCGGAGCTGCATGCGTTCCCTTTTGCACATGTTGGAGCTGCATGTGTTTCATCTCCCATGACTTAGGATAAAAACATGCTTGTCACACAGATTTGGAATAATAATAAAATATTATTCTCAAGGACTTAAGCCCCTAAGATTAGCCTCTCTTTCCAACCTTTCAGCCCCTTTTCCCTTACCCACCCTGTGGAATCTTATTCCCCCATCACTCTTTCTCCATGGTTGGTCTGCACGCAGTGATGTTTAACATTTATTAATGTTCTTCTTATTACATATACAAAAACAGGCTCCTGGCCTTTAACACTTAGGCTCTCCGGCCTAATAAACACATAATCCCACTAGATTATCAATACTTGGCTCACCAACCTACAAAACATGATTTACAATTCATAAACATGATTACAATAGGGCTCGTCCTTGGGGATATTACAATTATTTCCCCTTATTTTTTCACTGCCCTCAGTGAAACTTTTACACAGCATCAGCAAGATTTTCAAAATATTCAAAAAGATGCGGATATTTTGCTCGCATAGCATCTTCATGTTCCCATGTCACGTCCTCAGGACCGTACCAGGTCCATTGACCTTTACAAGCCCTATGGCTCGACTCCGGAGTTGTTTGATTTTTCGGTCCAATATGCGCACAGGATGCACTTGTAGGAAACCTTCTTGCTCCACCTGAATTACATTCCAATCAATTACATGATTAGCATCAGGTATATATTTCTTAAGCAATGAAACATGAAACACATTATGTAAAGTCATGGATGCAGGTAATGAAAGAATATATGCAATTGGCCCAATCCTTTCTAGGATTTCAAATGGCCCACAAAATTTGGCTACCAACTTGGCGCAGTTTCTCAGATTCAGGGAACTTCTATTGGATTTCACTTTCAGGAAAACATGCTCTCCCACTTTAAACTCTCTGTGGGTTCTGTTTTTATCAGCACAACTTTTCTACCTGTCCTGGGCAGCTTTCAAATTCTGCTTAATTTTTAGCATTTGTTCTTCCATTTCCTTGAGCAACTCTGGCCCAAATACTGCCCTATCAGCTGGATTATCCAAGCTCACTAGAGTATTTCACTTTCTGCCATAAATTGCTTCAAATGGGTTCATCTTCAATGATTCTTGAAACCCATTATTGTAGGTGAATTCTACCAAATTTAGGTAGTCTTCCCATTTCGATGGTTTATCCATCACATACATCCTCAGTATGTCTTCTATTACTCGATTCACCCACTTTGTCTGCCCATCTGAATCAGGATGATAGGATGTGATAAAGTTCAGATTTGTTCCAAACCCCTTGAATAACCCTTTCCAAAAATTTGAGGTAAATTTCGGGTCTTTGTCAGACACAATTGTCTTGGGAATTCTGTGAAATCGTGCCACTTCCTTCATAAAAATGTCGGCAACATCTGTTGCCTTGTGAGTAGTCTTTAACGAAATGAAATGGGTAGCTTTCGTAAGCTTGTCCACTACCACCATGATTGAATCATGTTGCTTACATGTTCTGGGCAATCCTGTGATGAAATCCATTGTCACTACTTCCCACTTCCACTCAGGAATGGGTAAAGGTTGCAACAACCCTGTTGGGTATTTGTGCTCGGCTTTAACCTTCTGACACTCCATACATCTAGCGATGTATTCAGCAATCTCTTTCTTCATACCTAGCCAAAAGTAATGGCTCTTGACTGTTGCCTTAGTTTTTTGATATTTAGGGTGCCCAACATAAGGCACATTATGCATTTCATTCAAAATCACAAGTTTCAAATCCTAGACATTAGGTACAAAAAATCTGTTCTTGTACATAATAATTCCATCAGCCCCTAATTTATAATTCTCCACTTTCTATGGCATCTTACCTTGCTGTAGATTTGCTACCAAATCCCTGTACTGCAAATTTGTATTTGCAGCTTCCAAAATCTTGCTTTTAATATTAGTTTGAAACATGCTAATGGTTGTAGCATGTAATTCGTGTACTCTCCTACTGAGTGCATCAGCCACTTTATTCTCCTTCCCTTTGATATGCTTGATATCAAAATCATACTCACAAAGAAACTCCAACCACCTACTATGCCTAGCATTCAAGGTTGGTTTATCAAACAAATACTTCAAAACAATATGGTCTATCCTCAATTCGAACCTCCTTCCCATGAGTTAATGCCTCCATTTCTTTAGAGCATGTATTATGGTTGCCAACTCCAAATCATGTTTTTCATAGTTCATTTCGTGCTCTTTCAACTTTATGGATTCATAATAGATTATGAATCCATTCTGACTGAGGACTCCTCCCAGTTCTTCTTTGCATGCATCTGTGCATACCATGAAATCTTCATTTGGGTCTACAATCCTCAAGATTGGAGCACTGGTTAACAGTTCCTTCAATTGCTGGAATATTTTCTCCCAATCCTTTGTCCACTGAAACTTCTTCTCCTTCCTTTGTAAGGAAGTGATAGGGTAAGCTATCCTTGAGAACCATGCGATAAACCTTCTGTAATAACCAAATAGACCCATAAAGTATATGACTTCTATCACATTCTTTGGCGCTGAGAATTCTATGATGGCCTCAATTTTCTCAGGTTCTACAACTATCCCATCCTCTAAAATAATATGCCCCAAGTAATGGATTTGTTTTTTATAAAACAAGCATTTTCTCAACTTGGCATACAGTTGATGATCTCTTAGCACTTGCAAAACCATCCTCAGATGTTGTTCATGCTCTTCCTCTGAATTGGAATACACCAGAATGTCATCCAGGAAGACTATGACAAACTTGTCTAGATAGTCTCTCAATACACCATTCATCAGGTACATAAAAATAGTGGGTGCGTTCGACAATCCAAATGGCACCACTGTGAACTCGTAATGACCGTACTTTTTTTTCTAAAGGAGGTCTTGTTAGTGTATTCATCCTTTATCCTTACCTGGTGATATCCCAACCTGAGGTCTATCTTCGAAAATATCTTCACATCCTTCAACTGATCGAAGAGGTCATCGATCTTCGGCAGAGGATATTTGTTCTTTACAGTTACTTTGTTCAATTGTCTGAAATCAATACATAATCTCAACGTCCCATCCTTCTTCTTCACGAACAGGACTGGGGAAACCCAAGGTGACACACTTGGGCATATATACCCCTTCTTCAGAAGCTCTTCAAGCTGCAATTGTAGCTCTTTCAGCTCTGGCGTACTCATTCTGTAAGGAGATTTTGACACTGGAGTTGCTATAGGAATCAATTTTACAGAGAAGTCAATATCTCTTTTTGGAGGTAGTTCGGGTACCTCCTGAAATACATCTTCAAACTCCTTTATTACCGCATTATCTCCAATATTTGAGACCTCATCCTTAGATGCTTCCTCCACATGGGATGCAAATAATTGACAGCCTTTTTTGTATCGCTTCTTTAGCTACATTGTTGAGATTTCTCTGATAGCAACAGCTCTAGGAATTCCTTAGACTGTTTTCCGATTTCCTTCCTCATCCAGGGAAGTGAATGCCTTATTACAACAATCCAAGATGGCATGGTGTTGGTCCAAACAATCCATCCCAATTAGACAGTCATAAGAACCTAAAGGCAGAATGTTCAATTCATCCTTTGTGCTCAGTCCATTCATGTCCACTGGACAGGACTTAACTAACTCAGTGACTTTCCTCTTAGTTCCTGTAGCCAGCTGCACTAACCAAGACTTTTCATGTTTTCTTCTCGACAATTTCAAATGCTCCACTACTCTAGGATCTATATAACTATGGCTAGCCCCTTAATCAATTAAAATAGTAAAGGCATGGTTGTTGATCATACCTTCCACTTCAATCATGTGCGGCTGATATTCAACTTGCTTGTTGTCTAGGGCTGCATAGATCCTTGGAATTCTACTTCCCATTTACTCCACTGTTTCATCTTGTTGTACATTGTGGACAGCTCTCATTTTGCCATTTTTATGGGTACAATCTATGTACTTGTGGTTCCCCTGACAACCCCAACACTAAATGGGCATCTGCCTTGGCCTTTGTTCCCCTACGTCAGCCATTCTTGGCTCTCTAAACGATGGTTGTCCTTGAGAATTGTTTCTGAAAAAGGGTGTCTTAGTTCCCTTCTTCCTCTAATCCATTTGGAATTTATTCTTATCTTCCCAAGCCTTCCGGAAGGTAGGCTTCTCTCTTTGTTTCTCATATAAGCATTTCGCTCTTCTTATAGTTTTTTCCATGGTCTTAGGGTCATCATACTAGATATTGTCACCAATGGAAGGTGGAAATCCACTTAGGTACCTTTGAATCTTGATAGTCTTATCCTTGATGAACGGAACATACTTCAGTAATTCCAAAAATCTTCGCATGTATTCATCAATGGTTATTCTACCCAGCTTGAGTTAAAAGAACTCTTTCATCTTTTTGTTGTAGTATCTTTTAGTCAAGTATTTCTTCTCGAAATACCTCTTGAATTCTTTCCAACTGATATCTTTCTCTCTAATGTGTTGCACCTGCACAAGTTGATCCCACCACATGGATGCTTTTCCTTTCAGTTGATACATCGCAATTTTTCATTCTGCATGACAGGAATAATTCTGCAGTTGGAAATATTTCCTCATGCCAAGCAACCATGTTTTGGCATCTTCCTCCTTATTATGTTCTCCATCAAACGTAGGAGGATTAATCCTATTCATTTCAACCTTCAGTTCATCCACTCCAGATCTCTTGTTCTTTCTGGTAGGATATGGGCTTGAACTACTATGTGCCCTCCTCTTGCAGTGATCTTGGGAGTGATGATGTTGTCTACCAAAATTCCTTGATCTTCTTCCCTCAGAAGTCTGGTGACTCCCTATTTTTCTCGAGTCTCTCTCCTTGTCCAACTTCTTTTCTATTCTCTCCAGACTCTTCATAAACTTTAAGTTGAATTCTCCCTGTTGTTCCTTAGCTTTCTTGAGCTTTCTGCTATCTGCTCGGTGAATCTAGGCAACTTTATGCAATCGTTCAATGATTTTCATCATATGCCCTTCCTTATCTAACTCTTTTCCATCTCCATTGGAGTTCGATCCTTCAACTCCTAGATGGAAATCCATTCCTTTTTATTCATCCTCAGAACTGGAAGCAGTTTGTGCCTCTTCCATTTATTTTGTACTCAGTGGCAATTTTATTCGGTTATGGCACTCGTTAAACTTCTGCAAACACAATGTGCAGACAACTAGAATTTGCCAGGCCATTATTCCTTAATAATCCCACATCATTCATAAACAAATATGATTCAATAAAACATTCAGTTTTCATCCTCTGTGATTCTCATTCAATCAAGAGTCCCCACAGATTTCTTCTTTCAGAGCTCTGCTCTGCTAAGTTTTGGGGCACTATCCCCTTTCTCTCAGTTCCCCAAGCCATGCAACCATGGGTCGTGACCAAGCGCTATATCAATAGGTGCTTAACCAAAACTTTGGGTTCTGAAGTCTTCATAATACCTCACAACAGACTCTCAGAGTTCTGAATTAACGAACTCACGAAGTAGAGTGCATCAATAGTACATGTCTACCCAGCATCCAACATCTAACACTCATTGTGGAACCTCAAGTGTCTGAGTTCTGGGACTTCGGGACTTCGGAGCTTCGGGACTTCGGTTTCTGGAAGCTTTCCCGCTTTCTTCCCTTTCAATCTCTCGAGTTACGAACTTTCGGCTTCTCTATCCTCTGGGCCCACATAGTACAGTCATCACCAACTAAGGCGATGGCATGTGGTACGCCTAGAAAGTTCCACGTCACCCCAGGCAATGTCATCTGGCCCCACCATGTCTACCCTTTCACTTCGAGCTTCAGAAGTTTGTGCGTCAGCACATTCCCCTTCTCCTGATTATCGCAGTTATGAACTCTCCCTGAATAATCAATGGTCCTTATCTCTCCCTTAACCAACGGTCGAGATCCACTTCGCAATTTCTTGCTTTGGAGGTTTTCACTTCTTTCACTTTAAATCTTTCGATCTATGAACTCCAAATGATTCTCGCGAATAACCCATGTGTGGCTTCTCCAAGATCTAACGATCAAGCTTCTCTCCTCAGATCTACGATGTAGATATATTCTGGGACTTCGGATCTTTGGACTTCAGAAGTTTGTTCCTCAGCGCACCCCGCTTCTCCCGATTTCCAAACTCCGAAAGGATTCCAGGATAACCTTCCTCCACCTTCTCTGGATCTGACGGTCATAAAGGACTCTCCTTTTCACCAAACAAAGCCTACATCTCCAACACCCCAAGTGTTGAGCGCTCTCTCTCTCTCTGGTCAAACACCATGCCACTTGCGGTTTTATTCTACCGCTACTCCTCCTAATCTTCGTAACACAGCCAGGTAACCCCTTGGCACTCAAAAACATTCTAAGGTTCGAAATTGGTTCCTCCAAACACCATTTCCACTTAAAACCTTGGTTCCAAAGACCACTTATCCAGCCCATCCAGGCTCAGCATTGAAACTATGGCTCTGATACCATATTGTAACGTCCCCAACCATCAACCCCACTATCGGGCAACGCTACTACGCGGAAACATTATCATACTTATATATATAACATGCATATTAAATCAAATTAAATCCTTTAACCAAATAATACAGAGTAATCACAAGATTACTGCTAACATTCAGAAAGAATGGAATTAACAGTAAATATCATAGCAATGGAATACATGATAATATTACAAGCATCACAGACATGCAATTTAATTGAAATTAAAATACATAATGATACTTATCTTAGAAACTGTAGTAACTCCATCAACCACGTGCAGACCTTCCATGAACCTCCCAGCCTTAGACGACACTGCTCATGACTCTCAGTAGTGGGTCACCCCCGAGCTGGGACTAAGCTCCACCCAAGGCAATGGAATGCTAGACTAGGCTAAGGTTATAGGAAAACTGCACAGAGCAACCAGAAGGATTCTCTCCAGGAGCCTTCTTACGCCCACTATTGACGGACTCTCATTCCCCACATGCATGTTCCACCCAGAGTATACACCTTCACAATCATAGTCCATCAGTGCTTCACCCCCCTCTCTGGGTCTCGGAAACAGGCTGGATCAGGAATTCTCAGAGCTTCGTAGTTGGTGTTGGACTCTCTCTGGGAGAAAACCACTTCCCAATAGACTCTCTCACCTAGAGAGAGTTGCTCACAGGCCTGACAACCTGCCTCTTCTTCCACAGGTCTAACAACATGCTTCTTCATCACACTCCTCGACTCAGCTCCAGCCAGATGAGGACAATAGCCACAGTTCATCACTCATTCACACAGGGATGACGACCACAACAGAAAAGGGGCATAGGCCCGAAAATGGAAACAACCCACGCTAAACACAACACACTCAAGCGATTACTCGGGTGTCGGGTTCCTCAAAAGACATAAAATGGTTTGTGGATTTCGGGTCTCAGGTGCGTGCGTGATTATTGCAAGGGTCGAATACGGAGGTCAAGGGATTCATAGGAATACCTGGTTGGCTTCATGGTTCTCATTTTCAGGAATGCGTGACAAGAAAATTAAGCAGAGGTCATTCACAAAGGTCTCACAGTTTCAGACGGAGGATCGGGAAAACTGGTAGAATGAACCTAGACTCAAAAGGTTCATGCAGTCGATGGCAGAATGGAGGGTGAACCCCCAACTCAGCTAATGATTCATCTTTTAACCGCATGCGTCCAGGTCGACAGTTGTCTTCCTAGAGCTGCATGCGTTCCCTTTTGCATAAGTTGGAGCTACATGCATTGCCTCTCCTAGGACTTAGAATAAAAACATGTTTGTCACACAGCTTTGGAATAATAATAAAACATTATTCTCAAGGACTTAAGCCCCTAAGCTTAGCCCCTCTTTCCAACCTTTCAGCCATTTTTCCCTTACCCACCCTATGGAAGCTTAGTCCCCCATCACTCTTTCTTCGCATTCGATCTGCACGCAACGATGTTTAATCTTTATTAATGTTTTGCATATTACATATACAAAAACAAGCTCCTGGCCTTTAACACTTAGGCTCTCCGGCCTAATAAACACATAAGCCCACCAACTTATCAATACTTGGCTCACCAGTGTACAAAACATGATTTACAATTCATAAACATGATAACAACAAGGCTTGTCCTTTTGGATATTACATAGACTTTTCCATTAAAGTTAATAAATTTGTCGTCGGTAAAGCTATACTAGAATCAATGCATCTGATGGGAATAAAAACACTTCGATTTTGAATTCATTTTCACCCTCCGCAAAGTAGCGAGTTTTATCTGATTGAGAAGCTCACGAATTCCTCTGCAACAGGTAACCTCGTTCTGTTCTCTTGATATCATGGCACCATGGAAGATGATGAAGAATCTTGATGTGGCTGGTAAAGGTTCAAATCCAAATACGAACGTTCTGTCAGACACTACGTCGCGAGCCATAGACTCTGTTAAATATTGGACACAGGTGTTCGAGGTTCTGGAACATGAGATCATAAATTGTCCAGAAGATTTTGGTGATGAAGAAGACAATACTCATGAAGCTAAACTCAGAGAGATAGCCCGGTCAGAGCTACACAAGATAGTTGCGCGACGGAGACTCATGTCGTATAATAATATGAGAAGTTGTGCCTTGGAAAACATCGACGTCCAAACCAAAAGCATCACCAACCACCAGAAGCTTTTCATTGGTTATTTCCGACTGGATCACCTCCAAGTAATGTATAAGCTATCTCTCAATCCTGAATATAATTACAATGTTGCATTTATGTTGGTTTGAGTAACAGAAATGCATACAATACAACAAGAGTTATCTCGATATAATCAAGTCGTGGTGGGGGCACCCAGAGAAGTTCAGGGACGACGCTCATGGCATGTATGCCACAACTTTGTTGGGAAATCACATGATTTATGTAGCCATGATGATCTGTAGACTATTCGGGAAGAAGAGTCCTACTCATTTCCCGGTGGAATGGGTATCGATCATGCATGAGGTGGCTGAGGGATACACTTTTAATTGGGCCAAAAAAAATTCAGATAATTTGTCCAAAGAAATTATTGAATACAAATTGGCGAAATCAAAGGGGTAGCCCACCCCTTTCTATATGTCTATGTATGTCATGGACGTTATCTGTTTCATGACTCCTTTCCCATTGATGAATTGGATTTGGACCCCGACCAGTGCAGAGCCTATAAACTTTTATCATTCCAAGTTGTGGGAGGAAAAGGCCAAATATTTATTTTATGAAATATGTCACAATGTAGTG
The DNA here is from genome assembly GCA_010110895.2 of Picea sitchensis. NCBI lineage: Eukaryota > Viridiplantae > Streptophyta > Pinopsida > Pinales > Pinaceae > Picea > Picea sitchensis. Next base: position 314,504 of record SNQJ01S0013496.1, read on the forward strand.
TTTCTTGTTCATATAGCCCTATATGGTCACCCACCTCTCCAAATTTCAGATAGAATTATGGGAAATCTGGGAAAAATAGCAGATTGGTTCACTGAAGAAAAATTCTCTTATATCAGGGTTTTTGGATGCTCAGTTCCTCCACATGCTCTCCCATGATTTTTACCAGACCGGTTGGTATGCAGAGAGGTAGCTTACCAGACACTAATGGGAGGCATCGACAAGGAGCTTAAGGCAACCCAGAAAAAGGTATAGCCTACATTCCCTATCTAGGTTGGTATGTTTTCACTATTAGACTTCGGTCATTCCAAAATAGAGGTTGCAGTTTTGGAAGATGTCAAATTGGTTGACATCGAATTCAAAAGGCAAGACCCACAAAAAATCGTGGAGAACCACCTGGCCCAATACAACATGAAAATATATGTGCATGAAAACTCCCGACATGATGAAATATTCAGGGGAGTTAGGTCTTATGAGGAGGTACTGAATATATTAAAAACCTTGTCCCCAGATCAACAGACTAGTTTCCTTAGTTTCCAAATACATAGGCGAAACAGTTTGTCGAAAATACTACAAGGAGAATCGATAGTCGCTCCTCCTGCACAGGAATCTATACCTCAAGGTTTTGAGCCAGGGTATTCTGGTAGACAGAATATTGAGGAAACCCCAAAGAGCTCTGAGGTTTTGACTCAAGAATTAGAAGCCCCATTATCATAATAGCTAAGCCCTTAGGCCTAAGCTCATCTCAAATCTTACCTAAATCAAGGACAGGATGCAGTCCCTTCAACACCAGCCACACCTGTCGCCGATACAGTACAACAACAACTGTCTATGGAGATCGGTACTCATATTACTTCATTGAAACCTCTGTAGTCTTGTTTCGTAAATCCTAGTTCCAAAGTCATTTTTGTAAGTGATATCACCCCAATCTTGCCCAAAGAGCTGCCTTTTTTAGATTTCTTCTTTAGAAAGAAACGGAGGGCCATCGTCAAAAGAGAATCACAACAGAAAGATGGGGTAATAACCAAAAGGAAGAGGATGTTGTATGACGGAAATAATCACGATGATTCAGAATTCGCGAAAGAAGTTGCAGGTTCATTGGGTGCCTTTGCCACTACAAATCAATGGTCTGTGGTGAATTTGGCAGAGAAACTAAGATAGAAATGCTTATTGGTGGGGCAGTTGCAAGATCAAATACTGACCATGGAACAGACTATAAATAATAATATGAGACAAGACTTTGAACAAATCAGAGCTTATGACCAGCATCAAATCCAACAACTATGGGATAACCTCAAGGAGCTCCATCAAAATTCACAGGCCAAAAAAGGATTGGTCACTCAACGTAATGAGTTAATAAGGAAATTGCAAGCCAGATTAGACCTCATTGAAGGTACATCAATAGATATTTCAGCCTTCCAAACTAAAGCACTGGAAATAAACGAAAAAATGGAAATGGCCCCGCAGGATCATTTTATGAAGGTTGATGCCATCCAGAAGTGCTACCATGCAGTATACCTTGCTCTGAATGATGTCTATATTAAGGAAAGAGAAGCTCGTTCAGCCCAAGCTAAGTTTCAAGAAGCCGTCATATTGGCACAGAAAGATAATGTCCCTAATTTTCCTCGGCTTTCCCCTTCTGAACAAATAAGAGGTGATATGGCCCTGAAAGTATGGGAAACGAATTTGGAAGAGAGAAAGAGATTAGCCCTGGAGGTGAAGGATGCTTTCCAAGAAGTGTTATCATCCTTAGACAAAAAAAACTAATTGATTTTGAGGGAATCAGTATCGCAGAGGCTCTGGGGCAAAGCGATATTGAAATGAATCAGAAAAACTACAGAAAGAGAAAAGCGGAAACTCTTGCAGCCATCCAGGAAATGAACCAGATCAAACTTCTTAAAATAAATCAATGGCTAGTGAACCCGAGTTCACAGTTCCAGGCCTTAGCTCAAGAAGTTAAAAGAATCTAGGAAAGGCTACCTCAAGTGGAAAGGAAATTCTACACTTTTGAGGTAAATGAAACAATTGAGCCATCAAAGTTGGTGGTGGAATTTTTAGATAGATGCAACCAATGCATTGAGCATGGAAAAGAAAGAACAATTGTGAGCAAGTAAGAAAATGTCATTACATGCTAGAAGGACATATGGAAACAAAACTACAACGGCTAAGACATTATGCCGAAGTATTAAGAAGACTAGACAACAAATGTGTCCAGCCTAAAGGAATGAGGAAAAGAAACATTTTTCCAACAGGTGAAGAGACAAAAGAAAATTCCAGCAAAGCTCATCGAGTTTTACACACTGCTATCTCATTTCCGAAATATGTTATTTTAATTAAACATTGTAAAGTCCAACCGTTTTGAGTTGTGACAGATTTCGTATAAATACATAGATTTAAGAGCTATTTCAGGTTGCTTTTTGCCGGATGTAATAGAGAAAAGTCTCATTTTTTAGTATTAATAACAAGTGCAGACAAAGATTTCAAATTTTGTTCAGTTTGAGTTATGTGTTTCTCCTGTATTTCCATATCTCTGAATTTCCTTATATAATTCCTTGATAAGTAATTAATTGAAATTTAGTATTACAACTATTGTAACCATATTATCTCATTAATTCGTTAAGTAAGCAGCTTTTCATCTGTAATTGTTGTAAGTAATACAAGACCTGCAAGCTATATGAATTACCATATTTTATGTCCTATTCAAGGGTGCACTATCCACTTTTCTTCTACTACAACAAGGTGAGACTCTTCAGTAATTGATGCCTTGCTTTGTTTAATAATTTTGTAAGTTTCTCCCATACCATTCGATATTATAATTGTGACTCAAAAAACGAAATACAACCTTTGTATTGTCCTCTTATTAATTTCATTTAAGGATTTTTTCTTATATAACTAAAGGTAGAAAAAACACTCTTTAAAAACAGTCTCTTTAAATTTTCCTAATGCCTGACATTACTCTTTGAGCCTTAAGTTTAATCTCATGAACAACATCTTATTGGCGTCATTGTCAGGGACGGAAAAACGAAGTTATTTTTCTCTAGGAAAAGAACAAGGTAAATTTCTATCTTTGATGGTGAAAAAAGATTGAATACATAAGTAAGGCTTATTTTATTTTTCACTTTGCGACTCCACCGTAGGTCAAACTGGAATTCAGTCGAAAGAATACTAGAAAAAATATAGACGAGAAGTAGACCACACCAGCGTCAGATCCCGAAAGGTTGTTGAAACCAAAAGGATACCTCAAACAGATTGTTTCATCAGCAGGTAAAGTATATCAACCCAAAGTTGCACAGGTTAATGCTAAGGTTCATATTGAATAACTAACCCCTGAAAATAGTTTTAAACAAATACCCTCTGCAAAGACGTCAACTAGTAAACCCGAGGCTAAGCTTGAGAATCTGGAGGTAATTGTTCCCGAGATAAAAGTTGAGTTTGACTTGAACGATACTCTTACCTATCGAAAAATAAGATCCCATTCGATACCTGTCCTCGTTGACACCCTACCAGTTCTATCCTTGCACGAAGTAAAGGTTTTTTGTTTCCTGAAACTCTAAAGAATATATTTTATACCTTGATTCATCTCCTATCGGTTCTCCTATGTATACATCTTGTAAATCTGAGGAAACCAACCCACCTTTCCCTTTTCCTCCTCTTCTATACTTTCCATCTCCTAACGAAATTTTTCCGGAGCTCCCTTTGCCACAAACCGAAGTAGTCAAAAGGTCACCACTTCAGTCCCTTGAAGATTTTTAAAATCCCCCTTTTAGTTTCTAAAGTTCATCCCCCTAGACTTCCAATGGTCGATGTTGGAGGAGGGGGCACCAGAGGTGGAGGAGCAAGTGGAAAAGGTCAAGGACAACCTCCACCCCCTAGAATATTCGCCAAGGTAGATTCCATATATGCTCACTTGGTCCTTCATGTTGTCATTCATGATTTGCCCGAAAACTATATGAAAAACCTACCAAAATTCATGAGAGAAGGAGATTTAACCGCAACCGAACACATAGTTGTTTTTTATTAGTTTGTTGATATCTTGGGCATCTAACACGAAGATGTTTACTCAAGGATATTAGTACAAACCTTTTAAGGACAAGTGAGAACTTGTTTCTAAGGACTCTCGATAGGTTCCATACGGTCATATGATGATATAGAAAATGCCTTCCTAAGACGGTGGGGAGAGAATAAAGACCATCTCTATTATTTGACTGAATTTTGGGCTTTAAGAAAAAATAATTATGAATTAGTCCTCGAATTTACTCAGAGGTTCAACAAGTTGTATAATAAAAACCCAGTCGAAGTCAAACCCTCTCAACCTACTGCAAAGGTAACCTTTGCAGGGCATTTTGAACCTGACTTTGCTCTCCTCTTAAGAGAAAGAAGATCGACCACTTTGTAAGGAATGCAAGACAATGCCATAGAAATTCAATCCAATATGATGACATGCAGAAAATTAAAGACTAAGGTTGAGACAGGAACCAAAGAACCTAAATGTTTCAAAGAATAGGCAGAACCCTCTGGATCTGGGAAGTCCGCAGAAGAGAAAATGGATGAGATGGCCAAGATAATTAAAGATTTATCAAATAAGATATCCAGGATAGAATTAGATCAATCCAAACTTGATATGTTCGTTACAAATCAACTCAGAATAAACCCTAACCCTCAGAGGCAACAAATACAGGTAAAAAATGAAGTTCAAAAGATCCAAGCCCCGTTTAAAATTGAAAATTTTATGCAAAGGGATGGTATGCAAAATTATGAGGAGTTAGAAGAAGGCCTAAACAACCTTGGTGATGACGATCTTGAGCCACATTTAACTAGACAAGATTATGAAAAGTATTTGGATCTAGAATCCTTGTTTAATAATGAAGAAAGCATAAATAATCTGGGAGAATCTGCCTATCAAGGGCTCGTCGACTCTATAATGGCCGAACTCCAACAAAAAGTATGATTTAAGGCCCAGAGAGAAAAATCCTACGAATGTTCCACCGAAAAAGATTTTGTCACAGAATAAAATGAATGAGGTAGCAATTACTAAACCGCTAACAGAAACACAAGCTTCCAGAACAAAACCAGTTGAAACAAAAACAACGCAAACTAAAAAACCGGAGAATACAGAAGCGGAAATTCCAACCAGAGAAAATGAAAAGACAATTGGAGGTTTCAGTTTGGAAAATGAACTTAATAAAATCAAAATTCCCATGCCTCTGGTTGAGCTTGCAAAAAATCCGATTTATAAAAAACAAATTGTTAAACTGATAAAAAAAATTTATGTTGAATGTCACGCAGATGTTATTAATCTACAATATGAAAGACCTACGATCATGTTCATTCCACACATCGAAAAACTAAAGACTCAGTTGCTCTGTTTTATATTACACTAATTGTACATGATCATTTACTCCACAATTGTATGTTAGATTCTGGGGCTTCTCATAATTTAATGCCTAAAGTTATCATGGAGAAATTAGGCCTCGAAATCACTAGACCTTATCAAGACCTGTACTCATTTGATTCCAGGAAAGTTAAGTGTCTTGGCATGATCAAATATTTGGTAGTAAATCTTGCACAGATCCCTGTAAAAAGTATCCTTATGGATGTAGTCGTCATTGACATCCCTGCCAAGTACGACATGCTTCTATCCAGGTCTTGGGGCACCAAATTAGGAGGATCGCTTCAGTTGGACATGACTTACGCTACGATCCCAATTTTCGGTGGAAAATTCACACGACTATATAGAGAAACTAGACTGGCATATACAGTAAGTGACCCTCAAAATCCAAATAATTACCCAATCTATTTTTCTAATCATGACTTAGTAAATTGTATATTATCGATAGATGACGATTTTGAAGAATGTATAGAAGAAGAAAAAAAAATAGAAAAAAAAAAGTGTAAATAGTAGAGAAGGAGTATGGAAAATTTTGTTGGATGGCGCTTCATCCTGCGAGGGAGAAGGGGATGGAGTGTTATTTGTAGCTCCAGGAGATGATTATGTTATCCCCTTTTCATATAGATTACAGTGGGAGGTTGATTATACGAATAATTTCTGTGAATATGAAGCTCTAGTCTTAGGATTAGAAGACGCTGCTAGAAAGTTAAAAATTGAACATCTGATAGTTTATGGTGATGCAAATCTCATTGTGAAACAAATAAAGCAAGAGTATCAAGCTAAACATCCAAGGTTGAGGTCGTACAGAAATTGCACCTAGGATTTGATAGAGAATTTATTCTCATCTTTTAATATTCACTCTATTCCCAAAATGGAAAATCAGCAGGTTGATTCTTAATCCAAAGATGTTGCGACCTTTGTACCACCTATTGTCCTAAAACTGAAGTATGATATTGAAATGAGACACACACCTTCAATATCGAACAATGTTCAGCACTGACAAGTCTTTGAATATGATGAGAAGATCAAACAATTTCTGGAGATGGTTGATGAGTTTTCTGAAACACACATAGATCAGGAAAACCAAAATGATCTCGTTTGGGTTATGCAAGAAGGAGAGAGCCTGGAAAAATTCCAAGACAAGATTGCAAACAACCGCATGCTCATGCCTAAAAACAATCAGATCCCCAGAGTTTTGATCCCCTTAGAGAGATTGCTTGACCAAGACGACGTACCCTTAAAGTCTACCTTACGACCTCAACCTGAAGAGGTTGAAGACTGTGATATAGGAACTAAAGAGGATCCTAAAATGGTCAAGGTATCTAAATATTTTCCAATCCAAATGAAGAATAAGTACGTCGACTTTCTTATACAGTATAAAGACATTTTTGCTTGGTCCTATGATTATATGAAAACTTATGATACCTCTCTAATTGAACACAAGATTCCTTTGAAACACGGTATCAAACCATTCAGGAAGAAACTTAAACAGATAAACCCTATCCTCCTTCCAGTGATATAAATGGAAGTCAAGAAGCTTCTCGACGCAAAGATTATTGTTCCACTCAGGTATTCTAAATGGGTAGAAAATATGGTACCCATCAAGAAGAAAATGGAGAAATAAGGCTTTGTGTAGATTTCAGAAATTTAAATCGATCATCCCCCAAAGACAACTACCCACTACCCAAAATGGATCATGTCTTAGAAAAAGTGGTTGGAGCTAACAAAATGTCCATGATTGATGGTTTTTCACGATAGAATCAAATTGTTGTCCATGAAGACGACAAAGAAAAAATTGTGTTTACCACTCCATGGGGAACTTTCATGTACAATAAAATTTCATTTGGTTTGATGAACGCAGGGGCTACTTTCCAAAGAGCGATGGATATACCTTTCATCGGTGAGAGAGATAAATTTGTTGTTATTTACTTAGATGATCTAATAGATTTTTCCAAATCTGATGCAGAACATCTGGTACACCTCAAACAAACTTTTGAGAAATGCAGAAAATTCAGTTTGTCTCTTAATCCTAAGAAATCACACTTCGCTATGAAAGAAGGTAAGATATTGGGTCATATAGTATCGAAAGAAGGAATCAAGGTCAACCTTAAACGATTTGAGGCTATAGACACAATTAATGTTCCTAGGAACATAAAATAAATTCAATCTTTTTTAGGAAAAATAAACTTTTTGAGAAGATTCATTCCCAATTTTGCTGAAATAATTAAAATGATTACAGATATGTTGAAGAAAGACAACGAAGTGAAATGGATTGCTGAAGCTAAACCATCATTCGAGCGGGTCAAGAAATCTATAGGAGAAGCATTGGTGTTAGCAAGTCCAAACTATACAAAGGAATTCTTGATCTTTTCATTCGCTTCTGAACATACTGTTGCAGCAGTACTCTTGCAAAAGAACAAGGAAGGATTCGAGCAACCAATAGCTTTCTTCATCAAAAGCCTCAGGGATGCAGAAATAAGGTACGATATACTCGAGAAGCAAGCATACGCAATGGTGAAGGCTCTCAAGGATTTCAAGACATATGTACTACATTCCAAGATAATTGCTTACGTGTCGACTAATGTTTTTAAAGACATTTTAGTTCATCCAGACAGTGATAGGAGAAGAGGACAATGGCTGGCTAAAATCCAAGAATTTGATCTAGAAGTAAATCCAACCAAACTAGTCAAAGGTCAGGGCCTAGCGAAATTGTTAGTTGAATCAAATTTCAGAGCGCTCAGAATAAATCACCTGAAATCACACGGATATATCCCAGATGTATAAGAACTTGATGATCAACCCCCTACGATTCGGATCGAAGATAAGTTTTCTTCCTCTGCTTGGTATTGTGGCATTGTTTCATACCTCCTTACCCTTCAGTGCCCGAATGACATGACCCCATCCAAGGAGAGAACTTTGAAGTTGCACGCAATTAAATATTGTATTATTGATGGCTAGTTGTACTGGAAAGATCCCCTGGGTTTCTTGTTAATTTTCCTAATAGAACCTGAAACAGAAAGCATCATAAATGAATTTCATGAAGGAGTATTTGGAGGACATCACGCCTAGAGGGAAATGACCTAAAATATTTTAAGAGCTGGATATTATTGGCCAAAATTATTTACTGACGTGAATGCCAAAGTCAAAACCTGCAACTCTTGTCAATTTTTCTCTGGTAAGAAAAATATCATTACACTACCTTTAATCCCAGACAAAACAGAAGTTCCTTTTCAACAATGGGGTCTATATTTCATCATAGAAATCCATCCGCAGTCAAGCGCCCAACATAAATGGATTTTAACCACCACCGACTATTTCACGAAATGGGTTGAAGCCATTCCAACTCGGAATGCCACAGATTCAGTAGTTATAAACTTCTTGGAAGAGAACATCCTATCGAGATTCGGTTGTCCCCGAAAAATAGTCATTGACGACGCCCAAGCTTTCAAATCTATAGAAATGGTCAATTTCTGCCAAAAATACAACATTGTTTTAGGACATTCTACAACCTATTACCCTCAGGGAAATGGATTGGTGGAATCATCTAACAAGATCCTAATGAATATAATCAAAAAAGTGTTGACAGAAAACAAGAAGGCTTGGCACGTTCACCTGAAATACGCCTTATGGGGGAATCGAATCGGCACCAAGAAATCAATAGGTATGTCCCCTTTTCAAATGGTTTACGGTACTGACGTCGTCCTTCCTATCAATCTCTCTCTTACTATGATGAATCTCTAATAAGATGCAAATGAAGAGCGAAACGACATTACAAGAAGGATAAATCGAATAATCGAAGTCCAACAAAATAGGGCCGAAGTAGATGAAAAACTTCAGAAGTACCAAGACAATATGAAGTCCCTTTTCGATAAAAAGGCTAAAGATAGGGAGTTTCTTCCTAGAGATCTAGTTTAAAGTGGGATTCTAGAAAATAAGGTGCACAGAAACACGGCAAGTTCGACCATCTCAGGTTCGGTCCATTCAGGATTGCAGCTACTGAGGGGAAAAATTCATTTTTACTGGAAAACCTCGACGGAAAAACTCTTGACGCTCCTATCAACAGGCGTTACCTGAAACATTTTATGCAATAATTACTTTTCACATTCCCATTGTATATACCGTTTTTGGTTTCTTTTTTCAATTTGCAATTCTTTATTTTTCTTTTTTAGATTATCTAAATTTTACTTTTCGTTGTAAATAAACCAGGTTTACTCAAGGTCGTAAAAGGAAATAATATATAATATCTGTATAGCATATCATTTCCATTTTTGCGGATGTTTTTTACATTTCCCATGTTTTGTTCCTATGCAGGATAGTTACTGTCAGTTGAGAGATAAAGATGTATCGAAATATTTTCCTTCTCTCAAAACAGGTGATAAATTAATGATTTACTTGATTGAAAATATAAAGCAAATCTAAGGTATGAACTCCTACCCCACTAGTCCAAGATAAAATTTCAAAGAAATCTTACTGAATGTAAAAGAGGTTGCACTCATATAGATATTGTCACCTAATCAAAGATCAGAGAAGTATGAAATTATAGCTTAATTCTGAAACCTTCTCTGAATGAAGTAAAAATGAAATAAAAAGAAAAAGAAAAATAAGAATAAAAGGGGGCTTAAAAGAGAAGTTGGATAATAAAAAATAAAAAAACGAACTTGTGTGGAAATGAGATTCGTTTGCATCAGACCCTCTGAGTCCTCGTTATGTTTTCTTTTGCCTATACCCAAGATTTTATTCATGTCTGAATATCGCTATCCTTCCCTTGATCTTCATAGAAAGAAAGGATTTCACCTTGACTCTGAAAACTTAAAAACATACCTTCAAACGAGATTAGGCGAAAATATTTAATATTCCTATAATTTTAACTGAAAGAAAGTATGTCTAGGCTAATCCTAATAACTTTTGCTCTTCTATCATATTTAAGACTGATTATTTCTCTCAAGGTCATGTTGATGAATACATATGTATGAGACATCCTCCAACTTACAAACCTGTGAGATGTGGAATATAGCAGTTATGTGAAGTCTTACTCTCAGCTTACAAACCTGAGAGAAAGCCCCTAATAAAGGGTTCGTGGTTCCAGCCNCTCTCAGGTTTGTAAGCTGAGAGAAAGCCCCTAATAAAGGGTTCGTGGTTCCAGCCTGGGACAGGGGCTAGGAATGTATATGGCATCCTCCATGACGTGAGAGAGAAGAACTCTAGATGATTATCTGATGTAAGAACGATCTGTTGAGTTAGATAAATCTCGAAAAGCGTTAGGCACATCATCATGAGAATAAGAAAGAAGATGATGTGATGGCCTCCTCTGAATAGCAGCAGAGTTGATGTGAAGAATCCAGATGATCCTCCTGTTGGTGGCAGTGGGAAAGCAGATATGTAGAGCAGACATGACTATGGATGAGCATAAGTGCACGTGTGAGGACCTAGCTCATATGTGTAATGCAGTGACTCAGGTTTATGGAATCCCTATGGATGTGGCCCCTAGTGGATGAGCACTAGTGGGTGTATCAGATCCTTTGCTATATATTGTTCAAGAGTTATACCTACCTGTAACCCTAGTTATTATGTAAAGGGTACAGGTCGACCCTATGTTAATATAATTAATGTAAAGAAAATAATTAATAATGAAAATATTAATTATAATAATAAATATAATAATAAAGTGTGTTTGACTTAGAGAGGTCGACCCTGTTGTGCCAATAAGGTGCCCTTGATAAATCAATCAAAGTCTAATATAAGTAGGAGATGATTCTCCATTGTAGAATCATATCCTCCACACATGTTTTGGTAATTTTAGCAAGTACTTCTCTTTGGCAAGGGTGCCACCTCTCTTGGGCGCTAGGGTTTCTAGGGATTAAGCACCCTCTTGTATGCTAAGTCATTTTGGTGGTGAAAGGTCTTTCTCTTGAAGAATATAGAAAAGGATTTCGCTGGGTTTTTCTCCCTTGTTTAAGAAGGGTTTCCCAGGATATATCGTGTGTACTTGTGCATGGTGTTTCTTCTTGTGATCTTGGTTATTGCATCATTTATGGTTATGGTTATTTGATAAAATGGAATGAAATTCATGCTTAACCTAATGCTATGAAAACTTAACATGGTATCATAGCATAGGTCTTAAAGATCCCATTGCACAAGCCTTCTCCAGAACATCTACTCTCTCATTTGTAGAAATTGTATGGCCCTCCTAGGGTTTCCAGAAAATCCGTACAGCCTCCTTTTTCATAGAAATTCCACCACTATAACTTGTGTGCTTGGGCTTAAAAAGACTTAGAAAGGTACGACCTCCTTCAGCATACCACCATCAAGTCTCGGAACTAAATTCCGGACATTTTTTAAATTTTGACCCTAAGAGCTTCTAGGGTTTCGTAAACATTCTCCAGAAAATTCTGAATCTTTTTTCTCAGAATTTCTTGAACAAGACATCATAATTAAAGTCTTATTGTTGGCAGTCATAAGCCCAACAAAACCTAAAAGTGCTAGCCTAGCCTAGCCATTAGGTTTTTCTAGCCTAGTTGACAAGGGTTTATGAAGTGAGCAATTTCATGATGGGAAGCAAGATCAACACCAAACTCCAATGCAATGAAGATATCAACATCTCGGCACTCTCAAGTATGGTTCTTCTCAATGAAAACACTTGGCTAATTGATAGTGGTGCCTCCAGGCATATGACCGGTACTAGAAATCATTTGACACACTTCATTGAGAAAGAGACTCATCTTCATGTGGTCCTTGGAGATGATGCTAGATACAACGTAAGAGGAGTTGGAACCTCCACCTTCCAACTAGATTCAGATATGCATCTCAAACTGGAAGAGGTCCTATATGTACCAGGAATGAAGAGAAACCTTGTCTCTATTTTGGCTCTTGAAGACAAAGGTTACAAAATCACTTTCTCAGAAGGGAGAGTCCTTGCATGGCACAAAGACTCTCATATCATCTCTTCCAAAGTAATAGGCGTCGAAGACAAAAGCCTATACAAGTTGACCATCAAACCATTTCAAGCCTTACTACATGGCACTATCAGCTTAAGTGAGCTATGGCACAGAAGGCTTGCTCACATTCATTATAGAGCTCTTCCAGTTCTAAGAAAAATGGTAACACTTCTACCAGAGATCCAGATCCAGCATGAAGGCGTTTGCAAAGGGTGTGCCCTTGGTAAAAATATTAAAGGATTATTTCACAGCAGTAACAATTGATCCAAGGAAATTTTGGACTTGATTAAATCATATGTATGTGTGCCAATGACCGTTGTATCCCTAAATGGGTATTTTTACTATGTATTATTCATAGATGATCACTCCAGAAAGACCTGGATTTATTTTATGAAGAACAAGGATGGAGTCCTTAGCAAATTCCAAGAATTCAAAGCTCAGGTTGAAAATTTGACTGGAAGAAAAATCAAAGTATTGAAATCAGACAATGGAGGAGAATACACCTCAAAAGAATTCATCAATTTTTGTATTGAAGTAGGGTTCAAGAGGGAGCTCACAATACCATACAACCCTCAAGAAAATGGGGTTTTTGAAAGGAAGAATAGAACTATCATTGAAGCAACTAAAGAAATGATACATGATCAGAGTCTACCAATGACTATATGGGCAGAAGCATGTATGACTGCAGTGTATGTTCAAAACCATAGCCCTCATCAGATCCTAAAAAACATTAATCTAGAAGAAGCATTCACTAAAGTGAACCCTAAAATTGGACACTTCAGAATATTTGGATGTCCAATGTACCTTCATGTACCTAAAGAAAAGAGATCCAAACTAGAACCTTCAAGAAGGAAAGGTATTTTTGTAGGATACAGTGAATCCACAAAAGCATATCGAATCTACATCCGAGGACAAAGACAAATTGAAGTAAGAAGAGACGTCACCTTTGAAGAAGAAGTAGCCTTCCAGAAATCCAGAGAAGCTCAGATGGAAATAGATGGTGACACAATACCTTCTCCACGTTCAGAAATTCAGAGGGAGACAGAGAGTGTTCCAGATAATCATACAGCTTAAATTGATTCAGCTCCTCCAATAGATTCGGTTTCCCCAAGTAATGTACCTAGAGACATCACTATTGGACATAAAAGACCTACTTGGGCACGCCAAACATTAGAAGAAGCAGAAAGACATAAAGCTCCACAAGGAGAAATTAGAGAAAGCAAGAAACCTAATAGATTCTCTAGCTACCTTTCAGTTATGACTCACATTATTGATTCAGAACCTACCTGTCATGGAGAATCCTCAAATGAACAAGTATGGCAAGATGCCATGACTGAAGAATATCAATCTATACTAAAGAATGATGTATGGGATGTTGTCCCAAGGCCAGAAGGGAAGTCCGTAGCAACTTCCAAATGGATTTACAAAATCAAACATGTTGTTAATGGAAGCATTGAAAAATATAAAGCAAGATTTGTGGCTAGAGGGTTCTCACAAATAGAGGGAGTCGACTATGACGAGACTTTTGCACTAGTAGCCAGATATACCTCCATTCGATCCATCATTGCTATAGTTGCTTCCATGGGCTGGAAGCTACATCAAATGGATGTAAAGACATATTTTCTCAATGGAGAAATTGAGGAAGAAGTCTACATTGAACAACCAGAAGGTTTCGTTATACAAAACGAAAAATATCATGTCTGCAGATTGAAGAAATCCCTATATGGCTTAAAGCAAGCCCCACATGTTTGGTACAAGAAAATGGATGGTTTCCTGATAAGTTTGGGTTTTAATAAAAGATCATCTGACCCAAACCTATACCATAGCATTAATGGAAATGAATGTTTGATTCTAGTCCTATATGTGGATGATCTTTTCATCACCGGCTTAGGAAGACTCATTTTTTAATGCAAGCAGGCATTAACTACCAATTTTGAAATGAAAGATTTGGGCCAAATGTATTATTTCTTGGGACTAGAATTATGGCAGAGATCAGACGAGATTTTCCTAAGCCAAGGAAAATATACTTTGGAGATCCTGAAAAGATTACAAATGACAGACTATAGATCCATGCCAACCCCAATGGTAATGGATCTGAAGAAGATGAATGATATTGATTCCAGAGACGTAGATCCACATTTATATCGATAGCTTATTAGATCCTTGATGTATCTGGTTAACACCAAACCAGACATTTTTTATGCAGTAAATGTGCTTAGCCAGTTTATGAGCCAACCAAAACAGACACATTGGATAGTTGCCAAACACATATTAAGATACTTACATGGAACTATTGGCTATGGCTTAAAATATGCAACAAATGTGGACCTAAGACTGGAAGGGTATTTTGATGCAGATTGGGCAGGAAGTGCAGTAGACAGAAAGAGCACCTCAGGAAGCCGCTTCACTCTAGGATCAGCCATGGTTTCCTGGTGCAACAAAAAACAAAGCTCTATGGCTTTGAGTATGGCAGAGGCAGAATACATTGCACTAAGTGTGGCAGTTCGTGAATTTGTTTGGCTTTGCAAACTCTTGACAGATTTGTTTGAAAGAGATATGGATCCTACCACCATTCATTGTAACAACCAGAGTAGTGTGAAGCTCTCAAAGAATCCAGTATTTCATGACAAATCAAAACATATTGAAATCAAGTACCAATATATCAGAGATATGGTACAAAGGAAGATAGTACATGTTTATTATCTTTCCACCCATGAACAAATTGTTGATATCTTCACTAAACCACTTGCCAAGACAAAGTTCGAGTATTTCTGTGAGAAGCTTGCCCTGATGGAGAATGCCTCCCTAGCTGAGAGGGAGTGTTGATGAATACAGTGATAGGAGACATCCTCCAGCTTACAAACCTGTGAGATGTAGAATATAGCAACTATGTGAAGTCTTACTCTCAGCTTACAAACCTGAGAGAAATCCCCTAATAAAGTGTTTGTGGTTCCAGCCTGGGACAGGGGATAGGAATGTATATGGCATCCTCCATGACGTGAGATAGAATAACTCCATATGATTATCTGATGTAAGAGCGATCTGTTGAGTTAGGGAAATCCCGAAAATCGTTGGGCACATCATCATGAGAATAAGAACGAAGATGATGTGATGGTCTCCTCTAAATAGCATCAGAGTTGATGTGAAGACTCCAGATGATCCCCATGTTGGGGGCAGTGAGAAAGCATATCTGTAGAGAAAACGTGACTATGGATGAGAATAAGTGCACATGTGAGGACCCAGTTCATCTGTGTAATGCAATGACTCAGGTCTATGGCATCCCTATGGATGTGGCCCCTAGTGGATGAGAACTAGTGGGTGTATCAGATCCTTTGCTATATATTGTTCAAGAGTTAGACCTATCTGTAACCCTAGTTATTATGTAAAGGGTACAAGTCGGCCCTATGTTAATATAATTAATATAAAGAAGATAATTAATAATTATAATATTAATTATAATAATAAATATAATAATAAAGTGTGTTTGACTTAGAGAGGTCGACCATGTTGTGCCAATAAGACACCCTTGCTAAATCAATCAAAGTCTAATATAAGTAGGAGATGATTCTCCATTGTAGAATCATATCCTCGACACATGCTTTGGTAATTTCAGCAAGTACTTCTCTTTATAAAGGGTGCGCACCTCTCTTGAGTGCTATGGTTTTTAGGGCTTAAGCACCCTCTTGTGTGCTAAGTCATTTTGGTCGTGAAAGGTCTTTCTCTTGAAGAATATAGCAAAGGATTTGGCTAGGTTTTTCTCCCTTGTTTGAGAAGGGATTCCCAAGATATATCTTGTGTACTTGTGCATGGTTTTTCTTCTTGTGATCTTGGTTGTTGCAGAATTTATGGTTATGGTTATTTGATAAAATGGAATGAACTTCATGCTTAACCTAATGCTATGAAAATTTAACAGGTCAATACCTGAAAAATCAAAATTCCCATAAAATCTTCCCTATATGTGAAGGTGTATTGAAGATCGAGAGAAAATTAGTTCAAAGTACAATCAAAAATTGTTGACAGATATTCGTTGTTAAATTTTAAGAAGATATCATCCCTTGTATGATACATACAAATTGATTTCCCCCACTTCAAGAATATTAAAATATAAGACAGATGGTGAAAGGAAATTCATAATATGATTGCCCCCATCAAGTCCAAGACAAATGGTGAAAGGAAATTCGTAATTCGATTGACCCCATTTTATCCAAAAGAGATGATGAAAGGAAATTCATGTAATGATTGCCCTCATCTCAATAAAATTGAAAAGTGTTAATTGAAGTGGTGAAAGGAAATTCAATGGGAGATGTAAATAACTTCACCGGGGCACTGAACAGACTCGTTGGCAGTGAAGCAATATCTATGATATATGTAAAGTTGTCATACATGTATATAACATACTTTAGTATCTAGTTCTCTTTCTGATAATATTTACATTCTAAACCAATAAGGGATTCCCTAAATAAATTATTAAATTTACTTAACCTTGATGCAAACAAAATCGCCCAAAGTCTGATATTTCAGTTAAAGTTGTTTTGATTATCTTAAGCAAATCCAAACTCAGTTTTAGGAAAGGGAAATTATTAATAGCCTAACTTGAGATCAATAATCGGGGGTGCTTTGAAGGTTTTCTTAGATTCAGTTGAAGTTCAATTTTTCTTTCAATGATTAGTGCCTAAAGGTGTTTCCCAGAAATGCAATAATGACTCCATTTACCCAATAACGACACTCGGTCTATTGTTCTTTCACGTCTCGCAGGAAGATGCGATCCCCAGATAGAGCCTATGTTGGAACACATATAATCCTGAACTTTTGAGCTTTACATTCTCCACCTCATGAAAGTATAATCTTTCCCAAAAAGGTAACTTATAAAATAACTTTCGAATTTTAAATCAAATTCATTTCTGGTTAATTAGTAATAAGGTGTGCATGATATCCATCGTTGAAGAAGTTATTTGGTTGATAGAACGATCCTAATTTCTCTGGAGTTTTGGAGCCGCCTAATTGTTAAAGAGGTAAATCACTAAAGGTCGCTCTGGAACTTCGCGCTTTGGGCGTTTTGATAAGTCTTAACGATAAACGCCCTGAAACCCGAAAATGTTTGTTCATCACTTTTCTTAAACCTTTAAAGGACATGAGTCGTAGTACACGTGTATCTTTTGAAGTCTTCCCTGAATTGACGCGTGGTACCCATTTCTGACATTTTCGTTTGGAGATTCATATGTTTCCAAGTAACACGTGGCACCTCCCTTTGCTCGATATGTCATCAAGAATGACGTCATCTGCGACACGTCACTACGGGAGATGACACTTCGGAAATATAACAAAGAACTAATTCACAAATCCACAAAGCACTAAAATGTCGAAGTATTAAACTTTAATTAATTAAGTTAATCATGGTCAAGATATAATTAATGGCTTCGCACTTCAGGGTTCAGATGTTTACCCTTCATCATATCCTAAAATCTATGAACTCTAGATTTCTGAAGCACTTAAAGTTAAATATGATTAATAAAAACTTAAAAGCGATTATTGGATAATTAATCATTTCGCAGTTTCAGGTTTCGGGGATTTCTTCTCGAGCTACATTTAAAGTTACCGAATTCTGAACTCCCGAAACACTTAAAGTTAACACACCTTTTAAACATGATTAATAAAGGCTTTAAAAGTGATTATCGAGGGATTAACCTTCGCAGATTTGGGATTTGGGAAATTCTCACTCTGTCTCATCTAAAACTCTCGAACATGAACAGTTGAATATTAACGTCATTTATGACTAAGTAACGGTAATGATTTTTAACGTAGATTGTGGATCGCCAGGTAGACTTTTCCATTAAAGTTAATAAATTTGTCGTTAGTAAATCTATACTAGAATCAATGCATCTGATGTGAATAAAAACACTTCGATTTTGAATTCATTTTCACCCACCGCAAAGTAGCGAGTATTATCTGATTGAGAAGCTCACACAATTCCTCTGCAACTGGTAACCTCATTTTGTTCTCTCGATATCATGGCACCACGGAAGATGATGAAGAATCCTGATGTGATTGGTGAAGGATCAAATCCAAATACGGATGCTCTGTCAGACACTACGTCGTGAGCCATAGACTCTGTTAAATCTTGGACACAGGTGTTCGAGGTTCTGGAACATGAGATCATAAACTATCTAGAAGATTCTAGTGATGAAGAAGACGATACTCATGAAGCTAAACTCAAAGACATAGCCCGGTCAGAGCTACACAAGATAGTGGCGCGGTCGAGACTCATGTCGTATAATGATATGGTATGTTGGGCCTTGGAAAACATCGATGTCCAAACCAGAAGCATCACCAACCACTTGAAGGTTTTCGTTGGTTCTTTCCAACCGGAGCACCTCCAAGTAATGTATAAGCTATCTCATGATCCTAAATATAATTACAATGTTGCATTTATGTTGGAGTTTGAGCAACAAGAATGCATACAATATGACAAGAGTTATCCTGATATAATCAAGTCCTGGTTAGGGTACCTAGAGAAGTTCAGGGCTGACGCTCATGGCATGTATGCCACAGTGTCGTTGGACAATCACATAATTTACGTAGCCATGATGCTTTGTAGACTGTTCAGGAAGAAGATTCCTACTCATTTCTCGGTGGAATGGGTATCGATCATGCACGAGGTGGCCGAGGGCTAAACTTTTAATTGGGCCAAAATTTTGTCAGATAATTTGGCCAAAGAAATTACTGAATACAAATTGGCGAAATCAAAGGGGCGGCCTACCCCTTTCTATATGTATGTGTATGTCATGGGTGCTCTCTGTTTCATGACTCCTTTCCCATTGATGAATTGGAGTTGGACCTCGACCAGTGCAGAGCCTATCCACTTTACCATTCCAAGTTGTGGGAGGAAAAGGCCAAATATTTATTTTATGAAATCTATCACAATGTAGTGGTGCATGTTCATATATCCCTATATGGTCACCCACCTCCCCGAATTTCAGACAAAATTATGGGAAATCTAGGCAAACTAGCAGATTGGTTCATTGAAGAAAACTTCTCTTATATCAGGGTTTTTGGATACTCAGATCCTCCACATGCTCTCCCACGATTTTCACCAAACCGACTGGTATGCAGCGAGGTAGCTTACCAGACAGTAATGGGAGGCATTAGCAAGGAGCTTAAGGCAGCCCGAAAAAAAGGTATGGCCTACCTTCCCTATCCAGGTTGGTATGTTTTCACTATTAGACTTTGGTCATTCCAAAGTGGAGGTTGCAGCTTTGGAAGATGTCAAAATGGTTGAAATTGAATTCAAAAGGCACGACCCACACAAAATCATGGAGAACCACCTAGCCCAATACAACATGAAAAGAAATGTGCATGAAAACTCCCCACATGATGAAATATTCAGGGGAGTTAGGTCTTATGAGGAGGTACTGAACAGATTCCAAACCTTGTCCCGAGATCAACAAGCCAATTTCCTCAGTTTCCAAAGACAGGCAAAACAGTTTGCCCAAAATACTACAAGGAGAATTGATAGTCGCTCCTCATGCACATGAATCTATACCTCAAGGTTTTGAACCAGGGTATTCTCGCAGACATAATATTGAGGAAACCCCAAAGAGCTCTGAGGTTTTGACTCAAGAATTAGAAGCCCCATTATCAGAACAGCTAAGCCCCCAGGCCTTAGCTTATCTCAAATATTACCTAAAGCAAGGATAGGATGCAGCCCCTTCAACACCAGCCACACCTGTCGCCGATACAGTAGAGCAACAACTGTCTACGAAGATCGATACTCCTATTAATTCATTGACACATCTGCAGTCTAGTTTCGGAAATCCTAGTTCTGAAGTCATTTTTGTAAGTGATCTCACCCCAATCTTGCCCGAAGAGATGCCTCATTCGGATTTCTTCTTTAGCAAGAAACAGAGGGCCATCGTCAAAAGAGAATCGCAGCAAAAAGACGGGGTAATAACCAAAAGGCAGAGGATGTTGTATGACGGAAATATTCGTGATGATTCAAAATTCACCAAAGAAGTTGCAGGTTCATTGGGTGCCCATGTCACTGCAAATCAATGGTCTATGGAGAATTTGGCAAAGCAACTAAGACATAAAAGCTTATTGGTGGGGCAGTTGCAAGATCAAATATTGACCATGGAACAGACTATAAAGAATAAGATGAGCCAAGACTTTGAACAAATCAGAGCTTATGACCGGCATCAAATCCAACAACTTCGAGCTAACCTCGAGGAGCTCCAAAAAAAATTCACAGGCCAACAAAGGATTGGTCACTCAGCGTGATTAGTTAATAAGGAAATTTCAAGCCAAATTAGACTTGACTGAAGGTACATCAGTAGATATTTCAGCCTTCTAGACTCCGGCATTGGAAATAAACAAAAAATTGGAAATGGCCCAACAGGATCTTTTTATGAAGGTTGATGCCATCCAGAAGTGCTACCAGGCAGTAGACCTTGCTTTGAATGATGTCTATATTAAGGAAAGAGAAGTTCTTTCATCCCGAGCTAAGTTTCAAGAAGCCATCATATTCGCACAGAAAGATAATGTCCCTAATTTTCCTTGGCTTTCCCCTTCTGAACAAATAAGAGGTGATATGGCCCTGAAAGTATGGGAAACGAAATTGGCAAAGAGAAAGAGATTAGCCCTAGAGGTGAAGGACGCTTGCCAAGAAGAGTTATCATCCTTAGACAAAAAACTAATTGATTTTGAGGGAAGCAGTATCGCGAAGGCCCTGGGGAAAATTGATATTGAAATGAATCAGAAAAACTCTAGAAAGAGAAAAGAGGAAACTCTGGCAGCCATCTAGGAAATGAGCCAGATCGAACTTCTTAAAATAAATAAATGGCTAGTGAACCTCGAGTTCACAGTTCCAGGCCTTAGCTCAAGAAGTGAAAAGAATCCAAGAAAGGCTACCTCAAGTGGAAAGGAAATTATACACTTTCGAGGTGAATGAAACAATTGAGCCATCAAAGTTGGTGGTGAAATTTTTAGATAGATGCAATCAATGCATTGAACATGGAAACGAAAACACAGTTGTGAGCAGGTAAGAAAATGTCATTGCATTATTGAAAATAGCTGGAAGAATAGATGACAACAAAACTACAACGGCTAAGACATTATGCCGAAGTATTTAGAAGACCAGACGACAGATGTGTCCAGCCTAAAGGAATGAGGAAAATAAACGTTTTTCCAGCATCTGAAGAGACAGAAGAAAATGCCAGCAAAGCTCATTGGGTTTTACAAACTGCTATCTCATTTCCAAATTATGTTATTTTAATTAAACATTGTAAGAAGTCCAACCATTTTGAGTTGTGATAGATTTTGTATAAATACATAGATTTAAGAGTTATTCCAGGCTGCTTCTTGTCGGGTGTAATAGAGAAAACTCACCTTTTTGAGTATTAATAACAAGTGCATACAAAGATTCCAAATTCTGTTCAGTTTGAGTTATGTGTTTCTCCTGTATTTCCATATCTCTGAATTTCCTTATATAATTCCTTGATAAGTGAATTATTGCAATTTAGCATCACAACTACTGTAATCCTATTATCTCAGTAATTCGTTAAGTAAGCAGTTTTTTCTCTGTAATTGTTGTAAGTAATACAAGACCTGCAAGCTATATGAATTATCACATTTTATGTCCTATTCAAGGGTGCACTATCCACTTTTCTTCTACTGCAACAAGGTGAGACTCTTCAGTAATTGATGCCTTGCTTTGTTTAACAGTTTTGTAAGTTTCTCCCATACCATTCGATATTATAATTGTGACTCAGACACTGAAATACGACCTTTGTATTGTCCTATTATTAATTTCATTTAAGGATCTTTTCTTATATAATTAAAGGTAGAAAAAACACTCTTTTAAAACAGTCTCTTTAAATTTTCTTGATGCCTGACATTACTCTTTGAGCCTGAAGTTTAATCTCAGGAACAATAGAACCTTAATCGTAATGATTTTTTCATGAAGAGACACGACAATGTTGTGGGATCCTTTCAAATCATGACAATCAAGTGGCACATACTGAAAGGGAAAATGTTCCCTTGAGTGATTACATCTTGCATTAACCTACATGTTAGATTGAGTAGAAGAACGATCTCTAGATGTAGATCGAACCTTTGATTAGTGTCTATTGTGGCTGACCATAGCCACACAATGAAAATGACCACGAATCTGAGCCTTACAATTCGATCCATAGTAGAATCCCAAGAATACCTCATGTGGGCTCAATCAAGTCGAAATTCAAAATCTTTTGATATGATCCTTACGACCCAATCCACAATATAATCCTCACACATACCTCATGCAGACACAATTGCTTCGTAATTTTGCTTCTACTTTCGATTGCAATGTTTTTGAAGTACTTTGATAATGGAATATACAAATATCATAAAATTAAACTATTAATATTAGAGTTTACATAATTCATAACTATCCACTTATAACCCATAGTTTTGTAAAGACATACATCTTTCTACATTTTTGTATCCCTTCTTTCTTTAAAAGAATCATATGTACTGTAAACCTCCACTCTTGACTTCTTAAGAATATAGACATTGTTGAATTCCTTTATCCACACTCTTGTAAAATATGCATATGTAATAGAGATACCATTTCCTTCAATAGTTTCAACATATTCTTTGTATAAGTTGTAGATTTTCTACCTTGTGAAATTATTATTTATAATAGGTATCATGTCTTAATTTGGCATGAACTATCTATGTTTCAAAAAAAAATCATGTATCCATGACATTGCAGTGTTTGTGAATGACCCATTGTCGCATCGATCTTCTTGACTTCTTAAGAATATAGACATTGTTGAATTCCTTTTTCCACACTCTTGTAAAATATGCATATGTAATAACCCATTGTCGCATAGATCTTCTTGACTTCTTAAGAATATAGACATTGTTGAATTCATTTTTGCACACTCTTGTAAAATATGCATATGTAATAGAATTACCATTTCCTTCAACAGTTTCAACATTTTCTTTGTATAAGTTGTAGATTTTCTACCTTGTGAAATTATTATTTATAATAGGTATCATGTCTTAATTTGGCTTGAACTATCTATGTTTCGAAAAAAAGTCATGTATCCATGACATTGCAGTGTTTGTGAATGGCCCATTGTCACATTGATAATGTACGTTTGATTTAAATGTAGAATCTTTTTATAGTCGTTTTTGAATAAACACATGTAGGCTCACATAAGTGAAGTGATGCACTCTAAAGGTACACATGTCAAGCTCCAAGGTGATGGCATACACAATAAGGACTCTAAGATTATGTAGCTACACAAGGTGTGTCCATGACCCTCCATTACAAGCCCACACATACTTCATGACTCCTAAGCTATGTACTCTAGGCTCTTCCCACATGAACATTGTTGTAACCTAGGTGTCCTTGAGCCAATCCCAAGCCTTTATTGAGGAATCTAAGTTGCCCCATGTTATCTAGGGCATGATGCTCTCCTCCAAGATGCACAACACTCTTCCTAAGGTAGGGATTTCTCCAAGCAAGAAAACCTCTCCATGCGACCATCATGAAGGTCATCCCCAAAGCTATCAAGAAACTCCAATACCCTAGGTAAGAATGTCAAGAAAACACCTAATTGAGGTCAAACAATCATTGAACAAGCTATCTCCAATGTGCAAATTAAATGTATGGCAATGCTTATTCTTGTTAATGTTTATGCCATTATTATAGTTCTTTGCATTTCAATAGATAACAGCAACATAAGAACAAGATCACTGAGAAATACACATTCACAAGAGACACAGCATTTATCCTGGGAAACCCTCTAGGGGAAGAAAACCCAG
>SNQJ01S0013496.1:342923-355071 GCA_010110895.2 Picea sitchensis
ACTAGGGGCACATCCATAGGGATGTCATATCTCTGGTTCACTGCAATACACAGAAGAACCAGATCTTCATACGCTCACATGTGCTCGTCCACAGGCACGTCCACTCTACAGATCTTCTTTCCCACTGCCTCATACAGGAGAAACATCTGGAGTCTTCTCGTCAACTCTGTTGCTCAGATGAGGCTAATACATCATCTTCATTTCTGTTCACATGACGATGCACCCAACACTTTGGGATTTAACACGTTCACCTTGTGCTCAGCCACAGGCACGTCTAACTCAATAGATCGCCTTTCCCACTGGATAATCATCTGGAGTTCTTCTCAACTCTCTGAATGGAGGAGGTGATCTCTACGTTCCTAGCTCTGTCTCAGGCAAGAACGACGTACTCTTCTTAGGGGCTTTCTCTTAGGTTTGTAAGCTGAGAGAAAGACTCACATAGCTGCAATGATCCACATCTCACAGGTTTGTAAGCTGGAGAATGTCTCACATAGCTGCAATCATCAACAAAATGTTAGATTTTTTGGATCATGCAAACCCTATGGGATGACACCTAGTGTTAGAACTATTTTAAGAAAAGTAGTCAAAAATGTCTAGGAAAGGCATATGACGTTGATATTTGAATTAACGAGTAGCACTATCAAAAAAGGAGTAAAAAATGTCTATGAAAGGCATATGACGTTCATATTTGAATTAACGAGAATAGTGATAAGGATCACAATGACAATCAAAATGATTTTACATACAAATGATAGCACCTCCTCTCCTTGATCCATTATTGTTTTACCACTAACTTGACACGACCTTTGAAAAAAAATATTAAAATGAACACTAAAAATGATGCCAAATCAAGGCATTATTTCTTTATTTTTTTTAACTTGGAGGAATCGGTAACTCAACCAGGATTATACCTAGGCTAGGCCTAAGTTCAAATCTGGTTGGTTGCCACTATAAACCCTAGGCTAGTGCCAACATCCTGCAAGCCAACGCTTAGCAGGAAACTTATGACTTAGCAAGTGTTGAGACATCCCAAAACCTACCAAGGTAGAACCTCTATCCTAAGGGGTGTCTATCCTTCTAGCCTTATCACAACGGGCATTATTAATTACACTTTCGAGACATTATAACTAACACTATCAAGGACACTTTAAGACATTTAACCCTATAACCTGTCATTAAGAAAATTATAATGATAATATGGACATTGTTAGGGACTAGTAGGGATGTTATAAGGGACACTTTTAAAATGTTAAGAGTAATGCTATGAGCCGTCATTGAGGACACTAATAATATTATGGATACTAATATGTACATGGTTAGGGGCACTAAGGATGTTGTTAGGGTCATTATCAGGAACATAGTTACAAAAATTATTATAGAGATAAATAATGTCTCATAATAAAGCACATATTCATCGATACTAAATAGTCAATGGGGATGCTACAAAAATAATGGAAAATAGTGTCTCTTTAAGGTCCATTTTAGTATTCATGGAAGATCTACACCCAAAATAAATAAAAACAAAGAACAAAGGTTTTCTTATTAAGAGGACAAAGGAAGTTAATTTACAAATACGATGGTGATTATTCAATATTATTTTAAAAACAATGATGAACCTTTCACAATTATAATAGATTGGTGTATAGCCCAAGGGGTTAGCTCAACCATTTGTTGGGCATTTGGCTAGTTTTGTATAGCAAGTGCCTGGTTCAAATCCCCCTGGTTTAAGCCCATTAATCTATGTTGATGGGTTTACTAGGGATGGCATCCACAAACATGGAGAAGAATCCCTTGGATTTCTCCACGAGATTTTCCGTGGGAAAAAAACTAATAGATTGATAACCATACCATGTCTTTCAGTGTTGACATAGAAGCCTTGCATAATTACCATCCTATTTATTTCCTCCCATTGGATAACTTCGAAAAAAAAAATAGATTAAGTCCATACCATGTCTTTCAGCGTCGACATAAAAGCCTTGCATAATTACCATCATTTTTATTTCTTCCCACTGGATAACTTGCCATGCGAAATCTCTAGGGAAACCCTCTTCATGCAAACTACTTTTATTTATCAACATAAATGCATGAATTTCCTTTTGAGTTGGTGAGAGTTAGGGTCCAACGTGAGTCCATTGTTATGAGCCCACATTCTTCTCATGATTTCGGAGGTCCACATTAGCCCATGATGTATTAGGACCTGCAAGGTCATATTCACCTAACAGAGTCCCAATTACCTCCAAATGTTTGGTGATACAATGCTTGGGTGGATTCCACCTCTAGGGTTTGGTGCCCACTGAAGGGTAAAAGCTCACTTTCATCTCTACATGCCCTGAAGATAGGGTAGACCCTATCCTTGCAGGTGTTTTGCTCAATTTTCTTCTTAAATTGGCTTCGTAGTTCACTGCCCAAGGAACTTGTTTATCATAGCTTTCTAGTCTGCATCACTACTATAATGAAAGTGGTTATTATCAAGTGAACAATGGATAGAATGATGACTTTAAACAATTTTTCCACTTCAGCTTCTCTGTGTTACATTTCGAACACAGATCTGCATGCAAATGCTAAACATTGATTCTTTGCTAGTAACCTTCCTTTTTTCAAGTCACCCAGGGTTATCACCAACACAGGCTTCAATAGAACTGCATATCGCCATATCTTCTGAAGAAATTCAGAATTCCAAAGTTGCACATTCCAGCTATACCACCTGTAACATGAAATTCCCTAGGAGCACTTCATAATTGGAATACTTTGGCACAACAGTTAAATACTTTGGTAGAACTAAGCCTTTGTGTAAGAATTGTAATAGCATAACGATCATTGTAACCTGGCAAATTCCCAGCTTCTTATTTTCAATTACAATTGAAGTAATGAATAGGCCACAAAAATAGCCTTCAATCAATTCAGAAAACAGTAACACACTTTTGGAACATTTGAGTTTGTTCTATGTTGAAAATCCCAAGCATGGCTCTAAATGATCTCAGAAATCAATCAATGCTGTACAAATGATCCACTCTGAAAATCAACGAACAACTGAAACTAAAACCAGCTGTAACATGAGAACTCTAAGTGGATACATCAATAATAAAAGTAATTTGGTTGGAACTGTGCCAATTACAAGTTTCTGCCCTAAGAAGCTGAATCCTTCAACAATGCTGTATAGTATTCTGGTTTCCAAGAGAATTTCCAACAGCTTTATATTTCTGCCTACTAGCCTCGTAAGACGGTGCCTAAGCCACCTGCAAATTTTTCTCATCTTCTTTCAACTGAGAAATATGAAAAAAAATTGATTTCCTGAGGAAAGGAATGATATGATGCTGGATAAATTTAGTCTGCCTTCAAAATGTACACGTATGAAAAAAATTTCAAACTACATTAACCAATACAAAACACTCCCTAACCACATCGCTTTCTTAGATGAACTGAAAAACAATGCCGAACCTCATCTAATTCGTGTCCATCACAGCCAATATCTTGGTGATTGATCCCCAAACTCTTTAAGATGAAGTACTATAGAAGGTCACTCGTTTGAGCCCTATGGATCTAAATTAAAGAAAATTGATATGATGTGCCAACCCACACAATTTTGAAATTTGTTTTAACATGATTTGATGGATTTTTTACTCTGATTTCAGGTTTCCTAACAAGGTAACCAGAAAAAATACTATTTCTGTTCACCTTGACGTGTTATGTTTTGTCTGTGGCTGAATTCTAGACTTTCATATAACAGTTAACTCCATGTGAAATTTAATAGATAATTGGCACAGGCAAGTTGCTTGTACACTTCCACTCAAAATATTCACAAAGANTATTTCTGTTCACCTTGACGTGTTATGTTTTGTCTGTGGCTGAATTCTAGACTTTCATATAACAGTTAACTCCATGTGAAATTTAATAGATAATTGGCACAGGCAAGTTGCTTGTACACTTCCACTCAAAATATTCACAAAGACTGTTGTACATTCAAGAAAGAATAGGCAATGAACAGAAGAAAAGGCCTTATGTCAAACAATCGAACATGCTCAAAATCTTGGCAGAGAATAGAATAAAATGTCACGGTGGTAACTCCATGCCCATGTATGATTGTGTTCCTCTCAATCCCTGTCAAAACATTTTTATCAGTGAAACTTAAACAATGACAATCTATATATCTCAGGAAATTGTCAGCAAAGATTCAACTTATCAAAGAAATATAATTATGCATCTTATAATGTTGCACAAAGTTTATCAATAATCAAGCCATGGGAAACAACTTAAGTTAGATTCCTAAAATTATGAAATGTGTTCAGTAACATCATGTGAAATGGGTTTGGTAATATTAATTAAAACTGAAACATTAAACTTTAACAGGTTGTTTCTCCTCCTATCTCACCAAGACCTCTTACAATAACCAGCAGTCTTAACTAAAATTTGGTTTGAGTTGGATCCAAYATCAGCCTAAGTTAAGATTATGGATGTGATAAATAGTTTCTTCAGCTGTAACTAGCTCAACCAAAAAGAAAATGAAATTATATAAATGTGAGCAAATCATCAAAAGAGATTAATAGGATTGGTATACGACAAAAYWAACTACAASACAAGCATACCAAGTTACTTCTACTCTCTGCTAAATCCTATACAATCTACCAACATCTCTACTTCATGAAATATAGTCTGAATTGGACAGGACAACTACCCAGATTGGCTCTGAAGAGGATGGAAGACTATCCAACTGAGACAGGTTATCAGGTACCTGGGGATCCCTTTCACATAGTGGTTTTTCCAGTGTAATAATGGAAGTGAGTCCTAGATAAATTCAAAGAAAAGTTTCAGACAAAGAAACATTGTGATCTAGTTGGGATTTAGTTGCAAGATCTATTTGAACCTTCTCCCCACTTCAAAGCTGATTAGAATATCTGCAGCAGTTTCAGCAGAAAAATGTATGATAAAAGCAGTGAATGGAAAGGCTTCACGACAACTTTAGTTAGACACCATTTAGAGACAGCTATACATGCAGCCAGTATCATATGGCCTTTTGAGATTTTAGATAAGCCAGATCCTTTATATTGCCAGAATTACCAATACTTGCAAGAATTCGCAATGCCCACCATATTGTTTCAACTTACTTTCAAGGAAGTTGTACTGGAACTTTGAAGGGCAAAGAAATGTTTAGAAGTTAGTTGTGAGCCATATTTGGACTTTTCCCTCACTTCAAGGATAGTTAGGATATTTTCCCAACTATATTAATACGGGTTCTCTAGATGGGGGTTGAGACTCAATGAGATTTATGGAACAGGGAGAAGGGTTCTCAGTTGAGCAGAGAACTTGAATATCTCTCCCAATGCTTTACATCTATGGAAAAACTACTGTTTTGGAGTTTTGTAAGTTATTATTCTAAAATCTAGTATTTTTAATATAGAACTAGAGGTGAGAGGACCTATTTGGAAGGATTGGAGATAGTATTATGAAAAACACTTCTTTGCTATGAAACCAAAAAACACCATTAAGGGATATGAATTACCTCCCAAAAAGCAGGAAAGCTTAGCAAAAGACAGACAATTCAGGATAAGTATGATAGATGGGTAAAACAGTGTCAAGCAATATTGAAGTCAGAACATCTTTCGAGTCCCAAGTTTTAGGCTGGTTGGTAATAAATCAGTTCCTTGTTGTCAATACAATTTATAAAATATTAAGATAGGGTTAACCAGTGGGATGCGTAGATGTCAAACAGAGGAAATAGTGAAACACGTCTTTTGGAGTACTAGAGTTGGTTGAGTGCTGTGGGTATGGATCACTTTAGAATAAGCAAACTTCATGCTTGGTCAGCTCAGCTAGAAGGCGGCAATTTSAGGAGACTTATGKATTGTCAAAAATGRCAAGGAAATATTAAGCAYTATTTTTCCCACAGGCATCACCTTTCGAGAAGGTGGTGTACGGAAGCCTTTAATGTTGCATCAACTATTCTTCACCTTGGAGAGTTGACAGAGTCTAAATTTGATCTAGCTGCAAAAGTTGAAGTCAAAATGRTTTTGTATAAAAAATATATAGATTCTATGGAGTTTGGTACTAAGGTGGATATGTTGGCTATGCTTATCTATCTTGGGATTTTACCAGTGTAACCATATTGTTCTTTAATGCAAGAATGGGAAGTACCATTATCATAATTATCAGAACCGACTGGTTTGGTTTGAGATTTGGCAGTGGATTCTTGTGCCCATTTGAAGTTTGAGATTTGGCAGTGGATTCTTAAATTTATCTATTTCAGCAGTCTCCAAATTTTCTACAAGATTGGAGGAGATTTGGTAGTGGATTCTTGTGCCCATTTGAAGTTATGTAAAAAACTTTCTAACCCTCATTTTCTTAGACTGTATATTTGTCAAGTTCTTCTTCAGGAATTAAGGGTTAATTTTGCATTTGCAGATTTAATTTCACTGTTAGAGACATTCTCATTGCCACTACATGGAACCATTGCCAAATGGTTGAGCTAAAGATAGTATTCAACCACTGTAAGATGGAAATCTATGGGTTGGAGGGGCAGGAGGCAGTATACCAAAAGCTTCTAGATTCAATTCGACTCAGGACTCGTTTTGGTCCACCATTGAAACTTGACTGGTGACATGGAAGAAACTGACCAGTCAATCCATCCACATCTCGACATACAGAAAAACGCAAAAATTAGAGATTTTCACAAAAATAAACTATTTTGCATTGCATTTAGATTAGATATGAAACATTATACTAAATATAATGCAAAAATTACATCGCCAAGTATATCATATGATCATATCTATTATCAACATACATAAAAAAAAACATAACTCATAAATAAGAGAAAAATGCCCTTGAAACAATTAAAAATAAGCCCTAGAAAAGAAGCTAGCAATCGCTGAGCTTGGTGTCTAAAACTTGAAAATTTACCACTTATCACTAAAATCTGAAACTGAAAACGAGCTGAAAATGTATGCCCTAACTCTGTCTAGCAGAAAGGTGCCAAACAATGCTGAAAATTGAAATACAATGTAGTGTTGGAACAGGGATTGAACGCAGAGGGCAACGGATCCGAGAGGTAGTGGTGGTGTTGAAAGACACTCTAGCACTGAAGCACAAGTTGCTTTGTGTGAGCGAGAGCAGATCTCCCGAGATGATTTGATGATTTAAGATGATGATAGACCGATCACAAGGATCGTCTATAAATGGGTTTCGGTCATGGACCAAAACCAACAAACTCGGGTGAAGGCGATTGCACCTGTCCATAAAACGTGGATTGGGGATCCTTAAGTGGACATGGTCAACCACCAATTTAGTTGTTCATCGACCCACTCATCCAACAAGGTGAGGTTTACAATGGAACCGCATGTTCCAACACCCCCCCGTAAACTCAGCTTGGAGGAAAACAAATTCCACAACATTTCCCCCTAAATTTGTTCGGACTACAAAAGCTAATCACAAGATGGTACAACAACACTCCTGAGGAAGTCTGATCACCATCAACACGAATCAAGACCAAAGATCAATCATCCATTGCAAACTGGTTGCAAAATATGTTGTCCAAACACGATCCCAGTCGATCAATCGAATAGACAACAAGACAACACCAACCATTCAATTAGTCGACTAGACAAGAAAGCACCAATATAATCAGTCTATGTTAATCCAACAGTCTCTGCATCAGGTACAATAAGCAGAAGTACAACTCCCAACAACACAGTCAAACAGGGTTTGGTCAGTCTCAACAAATCCAAGCACATCAGTTGGGTTTATGCATCAACAACTTCAAGTACTCCCCCCCCTTAAACACAGCTGAGGGATGAAAGCAACAACAATAGATCTTCATTGAAAACACCAGTCGACAGACAATATCTAGTCGAAACTCAGTTGACAAATACACAGTCGAAAATACCTCCATTCCACTGTCAAGTTGGGTTGAATCTCAGTCGACCAATATCCTAGTCGAGCGCCAGCCAATTGTCAAGTCGGCTTGATCCAATGGTCGACCATTGCAAAGCATCAATAATGAATAGGAGAGTTGTACGATTGTACAACTAATGAAACACAACGGTAGGAACTCTTCAAACATCTGGTCAGATGCACCCATGACCACTCATCGATCCAACCATAGTCTATCTTGGTAGTTGGTACTGGTTCGCAGTTCTGTCTTTCACGTCTCTTTTGCAAAGATCTGAAAGCATGATTGCCATTCTTTCAATGGCGAGGATGACGATAAGGCACAGAGTGTTGTGCTAGCTGATCAAGAGATATAGGCTCAAGGTTTGGTGTATTCTCAGGAGTAGAACAACCCAGTATATCAACAACAATGTCATCAACAACAGTAGTTTGAGATTTAGGCGCAACCACTTCATTAGTAGGTTCAGTGGATTGCTCTGCTGGCAAATCATTCTAAACTCCACCTGCAACGAACAAAACTTCCCTATAGGTGTAAGCATAGAGGCAACAACCACATCATATCCAAGAACTGTTCTTGGTCTCAACATCTCAAGCATAATAGAAGCAAAAATACTCTGTCCATTCTTCCCAAGTCCTCCGGTATATCCCATCTCGCTGAGCAGTCGAGAACCTATACCTATAGTGTATTTTTCGAAGCTAGGAGAAACAACACAATCATTAGTTTTAAAACATAAAGCAACAACATCTGGATTACAAACATCAATAGGGGATGGAGAAGAAATAGGTGAGCCTGGTAGCTCAACAACATCAACATTCTTCTCAGCAGTTGTCTCAACATTATGTTTAACAATCTGCAGTTGGAAAACTTGTTCTCCAAGGCTCTATTTGCAGTCTTGCAAGCTCTAAAGAGTCTCATCCTTCTCAGTCGGCTACAACAATATGGCATCATAATATTCCTTCAATGCCTGATACTTGTCAAACAGTCGATTGTTATCTTCTTGAAGAAGAGAAACTTCTTCACAAAGCTCATCAATGGAGGCTTGCAAGTGGGCAACCTCATGTATCAACTGGGCATTGGTTTCCATAAGTTGATTGACATTTGTGCTCAATGTTGGATGAGGAAGAGCTTTCACTTCTTCCTCCAAGACTTCAAGAAGGTCAGACTTCTCAAATTCATCTATAAGAGTTTGAAAAAAGCTTGCAGCAGTGTTCCCCATGGAAGTAACCCTCCTGGAGTGCTTAGTCACAGTAGTCTAGAACACGTCTTTTGCATATTTCAACTGATTTTTCAATCCTTCATTCTCTGTCTTCAAGGCAACATTTTCATGAGAAAGGGATTTCACCTCCTTCACGAGATCATCGACAAGATCGATTTTATTGCCAAAATCGTCCACCAGATCTTGAAAAATGGTTTCCATTGTCTATTCTAGGTCAACAATCTTCCTAGACTTTTCATCAAACCGCTGCAGAAGGATGATTTGAAAGAGGAAAGGCTCATCTTCCAGTTGGGTATGGGTTGTCTCCAGTTCACTGCTCAATCATTGATTCTCAATCTGCAACTGTGCAACGACATTTTGCAAGGGAGTGACTTATGCATGAAGTCTGTTGTGAGATTCTTCCAAGGTGAGGGCCTTTTTCTCATGAATCTCCTGCAGTTTATGAAGCATTAGAGCTTCGTCTTCGTCTAGCATGCACATCGTCGATGGAGGGAAAAGGCCAAGATAACAAATCTGCAAAGAATAGGTTGAAGGACAAACCACAACAAAGAGTCGGGCTTCACCAGTTGACTCACACCAAATGGAAGCAGTCAATCATGAGCAGTCGAATGTGGGCACGAAATTCGTGCTTGTCGAACACCAACAAAACATTTCAATTATACGTAGGGCCACATCATGAAGCCAATCACTTAGCAAGAAGTTGTAGAAACCAAAAAAGATAAAGTCGAAGTCGTTTGGCCCGTCGAGTCGAAGGAAGAATGGATGGCACAAGCGCTAGGGCATCCATTGAGATCTCTTCTTAAATCGAATGCCAAGGATATCCATGCATTAGTTGATTTTTTCCATAGGCAAGTCACGTCGATGAAGCTGTCTTTTGTCGTGTTGAGTGAGGGTGTACACCGGTTGAGAGGTTCGACAACGCCAAGTTCAAGTCTATTGAGCAAACTCACGGAATCGAGGGTTCCATTGGCCGAGTCGAGTTCAATCGACAAGCAGAGAGGATGCTTCTCCCCTAGTCGACAGGCAAAGTCGAAAAGCCCCGGAACCTTTCTTCACTAGTCTTCACATGTATGCAAGTCGAGCAAATGTTGTGCTTCGAGTCGAGTTGAGCAAAGGTTTGAGGGGCATTCTCAATCGACAACAGCACGCACACCACGATAGATGGTTGAATCCTGGTAATGCCTCCTCGGTCAATAGTAGCGCACACTGGTCTTTAGATCTGTCCAAGCACAGTGAGAGGTCGAGCAAGGGCATCATGCATGAGGTTGTTCGATAGGATCCACAATAGTCAAGTAATCTTCTATGAGTCGAGCAATCTCCTGTCAAGTAAACTTTTGTCGACATCCAAACAAACTCTAGTCGGGAAAAGTCGACGATGAGTGCATTTAACCATCAAAATCAAGAAACCCTAGAGATCTCCAACAGAGAAATCACGACAAGAATTATGGGTAGAACTCGTCGATATCAATCTCAGTCAATCCATATGGACGGTTTTGCAAATGATTGATAACCCATATCAAGCAATTGGCAGTTCTTCATTTGAAGAGAATAAATTCAAACTGGTTTCGACATTGTCTCATTTACATCCGAGTCTTCCTCTGTGATCTCGACATCAAAGAACCAACGACTTTGATACCATGTTGGAACAGGGATTCAACGCAGAGGGCAAAAGATCCGAGAGGCAGCGGTGGTATCGAAAGACATCGTAGCACTGAAGTACAAATCCCTCTGTGTGAGCGAGAGAAGATCTCCCGAGATGATCTCATGATAGACCGATCACAAGGATCATCTATAAATGGGTTTCGATCATGGACCAAAACCAACAAACTCAGGTGAAGGCGGTTGCCCATGTCCATAAAACGTGGATCAAGGATCCTTAAGTGGACATGGTCAACCACTAATTTAGTTGGTCGTCGACCCAAAGACTTGGTCAACCCACTCATCTGACAAGGTGAGGTTTACGATGGAACCACATGTTCCAACATAGAGGTCATGCAAGGACAAAGGTATGCTGATAAATATTGTGCACTAGTCATGCACTAGGTCCCCGTATTAGTGTTCTTGAAAAACCCTAGATGTTAGTGAAAAACCCTTCTTAGACCCACCAAGGAGAAACTGTGCAAAAATGAGTTTCAAATGCCAAAAACTTGAATTTATAAACCTCAAGTGAGTCAAATGGGTTGGACAAGTGGTAGGTCAAATGAGCCAACATCATACTCGACAAGTCAAATGGGTTTCGGCTCAAACAAAAGGACCAAACTACTATGAACTAGGTTTGGCTTGTTTGCACTGGGTCTAGAAGGCTCCAAGCTAAATAGACCTAGTTTAAGTGGGGGGGTCAAGTAGCATTGTTGGTTCCAGGTCAAACATGACAAATCCAATAACAATAGGATATGCAAACGTTGAAATGCCACTTAGCACACATTCAAGGGTAGGTTAAGCCCTATCTAAGGGTTTTTACCGATTTGAAAGCCCAAATGCAAGTTGTTGTTGAAGCCTTTCATGTGGAGAACTTAGAAAACCATGGAAAAAGAGATATGGGATGAGATAGGAAGAAAGGGAGAGATTCCTATGCATGATAGTGGAAGTGGAAACCCTTGTTAGGCAACCTCCTCCGCTTACCCTTCTAGGGATCCCTTTAGATTCATCCCTCCAACTCAATGCAATGACACACCTAGTTTACAGAGGAAAAAGATTAACTCATTCTTTGTAGCCTACACCACACTTGGTTCTTAGCCCACCATTGATAGTGAATGAAAGAAGCAATACAATGAAGTTGCTTTAAAAAACATTGCTTGATGGTAGTATGATGCAAATATTCCTTTCAATGTTGCTCGCTCCCCCTATTATCATCCTATGTTAGATGCCATAGTTACAAGTGGTTCAAGCTTCAAAGGCCCTAATTTGCATGAATTGAGGGAGCCACTTTTAGAAAATGAGATAAAAAAGGCAAATGATGACTTGTTAGAATTTAAAGAATCATGGGCAAGAATAGGATGTACCATTATGTCCAATGGATGGACTAATGGAACATCCTGAACCATAATTAA
>SNQJ01S0013496.1:375241-385767 GCA_010110895.2 Picea sitchensis
GCATGAAAAAAATCCCTCCTTGTGTGATCTAAAGAAGTTGCTTCAAACATCCCTGCATAATTTTGTTAACATTACAATAATTATAAACCTACATACCATGTTGATCCACATGCAAGACATTTCTACTTGCCTATGATTAGAAAAATAATGAACACTTATGTTATATATTCAAGGAAAATATCTATAGGTCCAGATTAATTCATCTCAAAAAGAAGTAAACCACATCTTTACTCTAGTATCATAGGTGAACAAATACAGAAAGAACAAAGAATCTATAAGATGATTCAAAGGTTTCAAGAAAATATCCAATCAGATACAAAAGAAAACTTGCAGCCTTGCCTGCAACACGCGGAAACTAACAAACTAGCTAGCAACAATGTTCACTATTTGTTAGAATTAGGGAAAGAAATAGAAAAATATACTTTCTTTAAATTTTTCTGTTAGTTAGATCAGCAAGAGCATAATAGATCTAAATAAAACTCAGAACAGAAATGTAAAGTAAAACAGTAGATCTAAAACATCAAGTATTTCTGAATAAGCAAAGCTTAGATCTGAACTATATTTTTGAGTGAGCAAAACATTTAAACCATAGAAATATTCCTGAGCAATTAGATCTGAATCATAAGACTATTTCTGAGTGTGCTAAGTCAATAGATCTGAACTGTATAAAGCAATAAAATAAAACTGAAAACAACACCTTACCTCTTGAAGATTTACCTCTGTGTAATGAAGAAAAGCTTGGCACACATGAGTAATGCTATGCCACTTAAAGTTATGCTCAGATAAGTCTAGGGCTCATGGATCAACCTCAATGGGTTAGATCTCTGTCAATGAGAAAGAGGGCTAATATGCCACCATAGAAAACCTCACACAAAAACAAACCCCAACAGAAAATTTTGGGAGCAAACCCTTAGGCTGATATGCCACCATAGAAAACTCCACACCAAAACCCCAACAGAAAATTCTGGGAGCAAACCCTTAGGCCGATATGCCACCATAGAAACTCCACACAAAAACCCCAACAGAAAATTCTGGGAGCAAACCCTTAGGCCGATATGCCACCATAGAAAACTCCACACAAAAACCCCAACAAAAAATTCTGGGAGCAAATCCTTAGGCTGATATGCCACCATAGAAAACTCCACACAAAAACCCCAACAGAAAATTATGGGAGCGAACCCTTAGGCTGATCAGAACAAAGGTGGACGGATGCCTAAGTCCAAGCTCTAGCTATCCATGAAGAAGGCCATGGCCTAAAAGAACTCCAGATCTGCTCAAAGAAGAGGGACGACAGCCACAACAGTAGATTTCATCACTTAGAAGAGGGTCGGCTTCAATAAACAGAGAGAGGAGAGGAAGGCAGCAAGAACACTTTGCAGCAGTGTCTAGATCACCCTCAACACACAGTAACCTTTAACATAGCCTGGTAGCAGCAAGAATAACTTAGAGGGGACCTGGCAGCAAACAACAATGAGGCTGAACTGAAACTGTCACAAGGAGGCCGCACCACACATACATGAACTCAAAACAATCCGCCACACTTTAGAGAAGAGAATGAAAGTGTGTAAGTAAACGTGAGGGGAGAAGTTTCTATTTATAGTTTTAAGCTAGGGCTAGGCTTATAAAAATATAATTAATATAATAACATATTAATTAATATAAATATTAATTTAATATGTTATATTTAAATATTAATTAATATTTTTCTTTTAATCTTATTAAGCCCTAAAACAAAAATACAAACCCCACTCAAACCCAAACTCATAAACCAAAGGGTCAAGTAACAAGTAAGGGGTTAGGGGAGGCAGAGAGGTTTTCTTAGTAGCAACACATGTCCATATGATTCTCAAGGTGACCAATTAACTTTATCATCATTGCATAAGGGGTACATCCCACAATGTGGTCATGCTCATCTTCATAATCTCTCCTAGGTCCTGTGGACCATCCTGAGAGAGAGGAAGAGGATCACATACCAACACATCTTGGTATTACACCAAGATCTATCTGATCAAAGACCAAGTTGCCCCAGAACACATCTGGGGCCTTACCCACCAAGGTACAAGACCAAGGATCAACCCATGTTTTAGGCATGGGTACCTTGGAACACATCCAGGGGCCCTAGACACTTCTAGGGACTTATGTTAACCACCAAAGAACACATCCAAGGATCAATCCAAGCTCAGGGCAAGGATTCCCTGTAACACATCCAGGGCCCTAGAATACATCTAGGGTCTTTACTACTTGGTCCCAGACCAAGAACCCCAGTCATCTACTGGGGGCCCATACAAGGATCTTTCTGCTTGGTCCCAAACCAAGACCCTTGTCATCTATTGGGGGCCCATACAAGGGTCTTTTTGCTTGGTCCCATAACAAGAACCCCAGTTATCTATTGGAGGCCCTCACAAGGGTCTTTTGTCATGGCCCTAACTGCTTGATCCCAGACCAACAGCCCTAGGAGTGTACTGGGGTCCTAGTCCACAACTAGGGTCTTATGCCATCCTCCAGGAGAATGGCTCTTGCAGTTGCATTAAATTCAACACTATTAACAAAAAGGTTAAGTCAAAAACAAAAAGTTACATGGGGTTACCAAAAATCCTTGCAAAAGATATCACTGACAGAGCATTGCATAGGTACATCCAGAACCCATTTGTGGCCTATTTCCCAAACTAAAAACAAAGTCGGGGCATTAAATTCACTAATTTAATTATAAATGCATAAGATCTCAATTATTTCCCCACTCTAGCAAAGTTGTGACCAAATACTACTCTCAATTGAAACAAAGACACCCAACATGTGCTGACAATGATTCAGAAAGGAATATGAATCATCAGTTTCAAATACCTTTTTGTTTACAATTACCCCTATCAAAAGGAAATGGTGTAACATATTCTAAACCAAAATACATAAACATTTAGTCTCTAAGTGGCCTCTATAGTACAAGAAAAACCATACACCATCTAATAACTACAGCATATCATCATTATCATCCCCTAGACCAGGATCCTCATCATCACAAAGAAATCACACACAGTGGTTTGTCATGCAACAATCCTACAATCCCCCAACCCGCAAGACATAGAAGACCAAGGTTTTGAGATGAGCCCATGGTGGTAAGTAAGTCAAATAAGTGGTATTCAGAAACACCTTTAAACAATGAAGCACATCTTCTTAAGAATGATAGGATATAAGGATTACATGTGTAATAAGTCACCTCAGTGATGTTTAGGGTTTTCAATTGTTATTAGTTTTTTGGGTTTTGGACAAGTAAGACCTCTTGAATTTTATATAAGAGAGGTGAGTCCCATTGTAATATTATGAAGTGTTTTCTTAATACAATATCGTGTTATTATATGTATCTTCATCTCAACCCTATCTAGGGTTTCAAGATTTAGCAATCTAGTAGCTAGCTTCTTTGTAATATGGTATCAGAGGGTTTGTTATTGACCTGGCTAGGGATTGAGCTGTAAGGCATCAAAGAGTCCAACGTTCATGAGAGTGTGAGACAAGTAATTCATATTAGGGAGAAGCTATCATTTTTTATTCTTGACATGAGTCTATGGGTTGTAATACATAATAAGTTGCTCTGTGACGTTGTCATCAAAGGAGGAAGAAGCCAATCGTCGTTTTAATTACATACAAAGCCACCCATCCACCCTCCGTACATCCGTCGTTGTATCGACATGCAGTTAGAAAGCAGCCACCATGTTAGTCGTTGTCATTCGAAGAGCCTAACACCCACATTCATTTGTAGCCGCCATGGAGAAAGGAGCCACCATTTTTTCCAAAGCTATCGCCACTGGGAATAGAAGAGAAAAAACAACTTGTCATCAGTCGCACATCCCACGGTCAAATTGTATAGCCGCAGTACATAATTCACCAGCCTTCATCCATCGTAAAACAACCTCCAACCATCGTACATCCGTACATAAATTTCCAATCGTCGTACATCATTGTATAGCCCACCAAACATCAACCATTAAGTCTTAATTTGCAGAGATATTTATCAGTATTAAATATTCAATCTAAATTTTCTTAAAATAGAAACACTTCTAGAAAAATTCAATGGCCAAAATTTTGATACCTAAAAAGTGAAAATCCAGATGTAGTTGATGAACAAAAACCTATTGGGAATAGTAAAAGGGACTGAGCAATTGCCTACAAATCCAAATAAATTGTCGAAATGGCAAAGCAAAGATAATAAAGGAAAATCTATTATTGGGAAAGTGAAAACCCAGATGCAATTGATGAACAAAAATCTATGGGGAATAGTAAAAGGGATTGAGAAATCACCTACAATCCAAATAAATTAATGCAATGGCAAAGCAAGGATGATAAAGGAAAAGCTATTATTGGCCTTGCTATCTTAGATTTTAAGTTGCATCACATAGATCTATGAAAATCATCGAAGGAAATCGGGGATAATCTAAATAAGCTCTGTGGAGCAAAAACAGTGAATGCAAAGTTTTCTTTGAAGCTAGAGCTATTCAGATTCAAGATGTTTGTCAAAGTCACTATGTCTAGCCACATAAACAATCTAAGATCTCTCATTAGATAGCTAGCTAAAGTCAAATCTATAGTAGAGGAAGAGGATGCCAAAGCCATTTTGTTAAATAGTTTGCCTTCTCAATACAACAATGCCATATTTACACTTAGTTAGATGTCTTCACACACTCTAGAAGACATGATTTCATCTCTCTTAGCTAAAGAAAATAGAGCAACTGCAGGAGACTTGAAAGGAGATTTTCAACAAAAGATTGCACTATACTCAAAGAAAAGGATAGGAAAGAGAATGACATGTAAGAGTGGGATTGAGTGTACTATTGTGTAAAAACAGGTCATACAACAATAAGTTGCAAAACTTGTGCCAATGACCTTCTCAAAGAAAGCTTAAATATTCAACAAATATAGCCATTGATGAAGATCCACCAGATACTGACAACAGTGATGACCCCGCTAAAGGACTGGCATTGTTCACATTTTATGAGGCTCGCACTCTGAAGACAAGGAGTGATAAATGGAGGATAGATAGTTGTTCAATCGTCCAAGATGCTTTTGGATCGAAGAAACTATATCTCATTGGGGTTATGACACATGCAAGTGTGGATTGTTGTTCTATATTTTAGGGGAGATCTAGTATCTAGAAGTTCGGTATCATACCTTTACGAGGGTTAAGAGGCATCTCATGCGCAAACTATCCAATGATGTGAACTTGGATTATGGTTGGGGGACTATACCTTTCAAAGGAAAACGAAGCTACTTGAAGGAGTCTTACTAGTTCAAGCAACATTTTCAAAGAAGCATCTGAAGAATGTTTTGTTTTTAGTTTTTTCTATGTGTATTTGCAGTCAGAGTGCATTTGCTTTCAGTAAGTTTCGTTGTTAGTACTCTAAGCATTAAGAGACGGTGTTAGGATATAAGGCTTACATGTGTATAAAGTGACCTTAGTGACTTTTAGGGTTTTCAATTATTATTAGCTTTTAGGGTTTTGGACAAGTAAGACCTCTCGAATTGTATATAAGAGAGGTGAATCTCATTGTAATAGTGTGAAGTGATTTCTTAATATAATATCGTGTTATCGAGTGTATCTTCGTCTCAACCCTATCTAGGGGTTTCGGGATTTAGCAATCTAGCTTCTTTGTAAAAAAGAAGATCCCAAAGAGCACGATGCATTGCGTGTGCAATGTGTGTATAGTGTTTGTCAAATTAGGTTAGAGCCTCACCAAGAAATGGCCTTAGGGTTTACCTCTAGGACCCCAAATTCTGGGACCGCAATAACCACTAAAATGGTTCACCATAAATGAAGCAGTTCCAAAGGTCCAACAAACCCCTCAATTTGGGTTTACATCAAATATTCTCACATCCTCCCTTAAACATAACTTGGAGGATACATGAAGGTGGCATTATCTTAGTATCACCCCTTAATGACAACTTCTTGTGAGAATCTCATTACTGCACCCTTTCCTAAGAAATTCTAGAGATATCACATCTACCATCATTCCCCCCTTAACACAACTGGTCTAGGAATACTGACAAGGTACCACAAAATAGTGACCTCCACAACACATCCACCTAGTCCTCTTAAAAATGTAGTGAAGAAAACACATGCAACAAAGCTTACTACAAAGAGTTCTTTAGAAGTTGAACCTCCCAAACATCTCCACACACAAAGGTGGAGCAACAAGAGCCTATGCATAAACGGTCAGATCAAATTTCCCAAATAACACTATCGAGAATAGTACAAAATTGAAAACAAAATAAACTTAGCATTCTTTGCTCAAAAATCCATTTTGGTTTCTCTGTGTGTATGCAAAAGACGCTCCTCGATTTGTCATTGATCTGAGCAATCCCTAGGCCTTCACTCACTTCTTCTTCAACTTGCCCTGACCATCACCTCATCAAACAACTTTGTCACCTTGTCAAAACCATCAATGGGTTCTCAACTATGTTGCACGAGTTTCTAGAATGCCTAAGCGTCGGGAACATGGATACAAGTATCTGGTACGGTTAGAAGTTTTACCCAATTTGCAAGAAGTGACGGGATGGGAGTGGCAATAATATATATTAAACAATATTTTCTAAAATTTGAAAAATTCAAAAAACATAATTAATATAATATACTTTTATAAAAATAATTTTAATAATGTAAGTTCTACTAATATATAATATAATATTAAATAATAAACTAATATATAATAATACATACATATATATGAGTCAAATACACACACACCATATTAATAATAATTATTTATTACCATATTAATAATAATATATTAATACTATTAATAATATTAAGATTATTAATATATCATAATGACTTTATTAATATATCATAATGACATTAGAAACAAATATGCAAAGTGTGTTCATGCATACACAATGTAAGGGTGAATATGTAAAAAAAATTCAAAATGGCACTGAAATTAATGCATACCAGCAACAAAATACATAATCAATGAGGCTCTAAATGGCCTCTCGACTCTAGAGTCCTAAAAACATGCTACAAGCATCTCCTTTTCCCTAGCCTTGTCTTCTTCAAATTTCGCAAGATGATTTTGCAATTCCAATATAAGTTGTCCAATACACAATAACCCAATATAAGTTGTCCAATACACAATAACCCAATATATGATTTTGCAATTCCAATATAAGTTGTACAATACACAATAACCCATTAAGGATAGTAAATATATTTGAATAAAGTATGAATGATATATGAGAT
The DNA here is from genome assembly GCA_010110895.2 of Picea sitchensis. Taxonomy (NCBI): domain Eukaryota; kingdom Viridiplantae; phylum Streptophyta; class Pinopsida; order Pinales; family Pinaceae; genus Picea; species Picea sitchensis. Next base: position 382,464 of record SNQJ01S0013496.1, read on the forward strand.
GATTGAAGATAAAATGATAGTGTCGTATATATACAAATCCTAAAGGCACTTATAGCAACTATTCATGAAGGGATGTGTCCCTTAGTGTCCCTTAATTAACTATTACGATTATTATTAATATTTATATATATTATGTATGTTACAATGCCTTCCCCTTAAAAATGTTTTGTCCTCAAAGCATAATTACTGAAAAGCTTCTCTTTAACTCTTGTTCTGGCTCACAATGTCTTCTCAAGATCCTTTGTGCTTGTAGATGCAACACTCAATGAAACAAAATGATATGATTTACGAATCTCCAAGCAAAATTGTTGCATCGATTGTGAATCGATCCACCCCAAGTTGATCTTTACTGGAACTTTTTGTTGATCGATTATTTTGATGGAACTTCTGATTTTCAGCTTCCACAGAAGTTGTTGATTTGGTCTCTCTTCTTTTATAAATTTGTAGTTCATCTATCTGTAAGAAAAACGTTGTTTATATAACTTTTCATCTTATTTTTTCCCATAACAACTTTTGTGATTTGGATGATGATAAGGCATCCTAATCGCTTGTGACTTTTCTTTGGAACCATCTTCTTTTGATGTTTGTAGTGATTTGTCAATATAAACATTCTTCTGAATTTGAAGACTTACTGACTCTGTATTGATTCTTTTTTCTAATGTCAGAATTTGAATGTCTGATAATCTCTCTATTGAGTCGACCATCATTTCTTTGTCGACTAATGATGTTTTTTGATCTAGCTCTTCTTGTAAAGACTTCTTATCATGCTTAAGCTTTTTAATTTGTGGTAGTAAATCTTGATTATGTCATCTTAAACGTAAAAGTTCTTCCTTATTTTCCGACTTATCATCTTTATTTTTTTATTCTAGATTCTCTTTTCTTTCGTCCTTTAAGCTTTTAATTTGTTCAAGTAATTTCTAATTAAGGTTCCTTAGGCACGAGTTTTCTTCCTCTTTTTCGGTTAATTTCTCTTTGAGACCTTGATTTCCTTGCTTCTTGTCTTTTGACTTCCTGATTTTTACTAGTAAATTTTGATTATGATTTTTTAATCGTGATATTTCTTTATCTCATTCTAGTAAGTCTTCGTCCATTTTTTGTTTTTTGGTTCTTCAATTTGCGCAATGAATTTCCGATTACACTATTTGAAGTAAAAATTATCTTTCTCTGTTAACCCATTAAAATATTTCTCCTTTTCAATTTCAAACTGTAATTTTCTATTGCTCTCTTTATAATGTCCTAGTTTGTCTTTTAATATTAGTAATTGCATTTGTGAGTTATCTTGATATTCTTCCATAATAAATTTTCCCACAAATCGGACAGAAGCGATTGTGATTTTTAAAAATTGTCATATAGTCAAACTCCATTTCACAAAAGGGGCATTTAGTCCAAAATTTAGATTTATATATTGAAGTCATTGATCACGACTTCTTATTTTCCGATTATTGAATATATGTCTCCTTTATATATATATTTTGAATAGCTTGAATATTACTTTGGTTGCCTTCCAATTTAATAAAAGGTATTAAGCAACTTTAATAAATCCCTTTTTCACTTCCAATGTTATGACTTTGTTGAAATAAAATCACTTGAATAACACCCCTATAACTTTCGAATAAAAAGTTGGAGATTACTCTTTTAACCCCCTTTTAATTTAAGAATGTTCCCTTATTTAATTGAATTTTTTTTTTTAAATTATGTAAAATATAATACTTTTATACTTTATAACTTATAGTCACTTATGCAAAAAAAAATTCAAATGTATACTTGATCCCAAGTATAACTTTCCCTCGAACCTTTTTGTCATAAAAAGAAAACTGCTTGCTTTGGATACTTTAATTAATATATCAGACTTCACATAGATCACTTTTATTCCAGTGGTGGTGGCTCGATTAATATGACAGGTTGGTTTCATGTATGGTCGCGGTCTTTGGATGAATCATTTGAAGACACCTAATAGTTCAGTCCCTTATGATATCATGCTAAGTGAAATGGGGGTTGCTCCTATTGAAGCAATTGCTATGGTGCGTCTCATAAGATATCTAAAAAAAATTGAGCAAATGGAAGACAGTCATTGGCCTAAGGTCGTCTTCAATGACAGATTGTGCAAAAGAAAGAAGACGTGGATGCGACAAAATATTAAATGGCTTAATAAATCGGATATCCACTTGAACAAGTGCCCTACGAACAGTAAAGAGATAAAGGCTTTTGCTATTGATAGGTTCCACAAGCGAACTTGGGATAAAGGGCTCGGGAGAAAGAAAGAGTATTATATTGAAGAGTTTAGCCCCACACACAATCATTATCAAAAAGCGTACATAGGGGCCAATATATTTTGGAGAGCCAAAATGCTTATTGCCCAATTAAGAACCAATTCCCATCAACTCCGTTGTGAAACTGGGCGTTGGAAAAGACCAAAAGAAGCTTGGGAAGAAAGGGTGTGAAGCACCTCCAGAAAAGTGGAAACAGAAAAACATTTCATTTTAGAGTGTGAAGCCTTCAAAGACAGTAGGGACAGCTATATAAGTATCTTGACAGCTAGCTCTTGGAATAACTTATTCAGCGAGGGGACAGTGGAGAAATTGGGGGAGCTCGTCATCAAGTTGAACAGGAAAAGGGTTGAACTGCAAAAATCAATGTGTGAGGCAGTCTGTCCCATAGGCTATTGTTAGCCTCGTGGACATTAAAATCATTTTCTTTCTTTCTTTCTTTCCTATGAGAGAAGGATTGCAAATTACCTTTCTTGTGGTGGAACTCTTCGACGGCTATAGGTTATTATGCACCTAAATTATAAACTTCACTCTGTATATTTTCTTTGACAAGTGGCTTCACTTTTGTATTGGGTCGACCCCTTTAAAATTTAAATATTATTAATTTTATAGTTATATACTCCTTCCTTGACTTAGTGTAATTATTTGTATGCTTTATGCTTTTAACATTAGAGAGAATTCCCGATGGTCAAGGTGAGGTTTAAACTTTTATTTTTATTTTTGTTTGATGAGCTCGCAATTTATCCAATGCACTGTATTCAATTAGGTAAGACAAGTTGAGTCAAGGTACCTATTTCCCACGGGTGAAATTACTTTAAGCACTCCAGCGATGCTCTGATACCATGTTGAATTTTCTCTATGCCAGGCTTAAGCATGAGGTTTATTTCATTGAGCATGTACTTGAACCATAAACAAATGGAGCTACACCATACACAAGTGTTGCAATAACCAAGATCACAAGAAGAATTACCATGCACAAGAACACAAGAAATATCCTGGGAAAACCCTTCTCAACAAGGGAGAAAAATCCAGCAATC
>SNQJ01S0013497.1:25659-37117 GCA_010110895.2 Picea sitchensis
CTCTCCTGAGATGCGCCTCTTCTCCTCAATGACAAGTCATAATCTGCATAATGATGAATTAGGTCATTGACCCTTCCTTTATAGTTTTCCAAAACCCTAAATCATGCTGAAACCCTAAATCATTGCTGAAACCCTAATTCACTGTTGACTTCTATTTTTAGCTCATAATGACTTAAAAGCGTTGTTGACTCTTGTTATCTCAATGTCACTTTCTGAATATAACACCTATGACTGGGGTGACCTCTAGTAAAGCGTTGTTAACTCTTGTTACCTCAATGTCACTTTCCGAATATAACATCTGTGACTGGGGTGACCTCTAGTAAAGCACTATTAACTCTTGTTAGCTCAATGTCACTTTCCGAATATAACACCTGTGACTAGAGTGACTTCTAGTAACCCTGTTTACCTCTCTTTGGCCCTGGCTATAGTCTAATGGGGTGGTTTAGACCATTAAGCCTCCTCTTCTGGAGATCCTATTTAGAAAGGGACATTACAGTCTGTTATTTCAAGATAATTGTGCACAGTCTATGCTAGATTATGGAAGAAACACTAATCTAATTGTAGTAGGGAAAAATAAACAAAATTTGTTACTAACACAATTATGCTGACACAACTGGAGTTCTACAGAATTGAAATCACAATTTGAAATCTAAACCGATGAATGTATAATAATTCTGGATTACCTACTCTAATCAAACTTTCTATTTTACTTTTGCAGGAAAAATTTCTCTACTAATTGCATAATGAAATCTACTTATTGCAAGAAAGTAATCTACACTTTTATTTTCTTTTACTTGAAAACAAGATTTTAATCTAATGCAGAAAAAGGGAAAGCAGTTCTCCAACAATGTTCATCAATTTACTTTTAATTCTCATTTGACAGATTTATGTGCATCTAACATGAAATAACTAGACTGTAACATCAATTGTATTCTAGAATTGTTTAACAGATAAACCATTCACATTAAAACAACTATTCTAGAATTTAAAACAGAGGGGAGTCTGTGAGGAAGGTGGGCCCTTTCCTTCTCACTGAATCCTCTCAAAGAAATAGGCTACAGTCTTCTAAAGAAATTCAATCCACTTTTCTATTGATTTGCCAAAATATTGTGTACAATAAAATTTACTTCACTTCACTTTCCCATAGTCACCAATGACCATCCATCCTTCTGATTACAAAAGCTCTGCTATTTAAATTCAGATTCATTCAGTTAAAAACAAAATCAGAATAGCCTTGAGAATCCTCGATTATCAAGATGTTCGTATGATATCATTAATACAAGATCTAGAACTAATCTTGTAAGTTTAAACATGTAACGGTAGGTGTAGCATATTTCAAGATCAGTGGGATTTGTTGCAGCGGACGTATAACAACATAATCAATGAAATTTGTTGCAGCAGTCGTGTAACAACAAAATCCATGGCACCTGTTGTAGCAGTCATGAAACAACTTCCAAGATTGGTGCATAACTGTAATAGCTTCCAAGATTGGCACATAGCTATAACAACTGGTGTAACAGCAGTGACCATTCTTTAAGACTTGGTTGTTCTATTCATTTCGATCATTAGTTGAATCATTTTAGAGGTAAAACATGTGAACGTTACCAATCAAACATGCTAAGTAAATGAAAATATAAAAGCGAGATAAATGATTCATACCTTGGGAAAAAAAAAGGTCTTAGCACGCATTATAGTAGACATTTAGCTTAGAGATGATAAGTTTGAATAGGAAAAAGATGTGATGAAAAAGGGACATTTATGGGTTCTAACATGCCTCCCAACTAAATACATTGCATGTCCTCATGAAAAACACATTCAAACCTTACTTTGTAGCTGAATTTGGGAACTGATTCCTCCAGTGAAAAACTGCTAAGAGAAATTGATAAGTGTCTGTATGGTAAAAGGTTGTTCTAAAAAGAAAATCTGTGGTGTCAACAATTTGTCTGCGTTGCTTTGTCTTGAAGAACAAAATCAGTTTGAGTTTCTTGACTAACAACTTGTGAGAGAAACAAAGGTTCTTGTTTGAAAGCTGGTGGTAAGCCAATTGTTGCCTTATGATGTTGAGATCTTCTCGGTTGTGTTGTTTTATGTGTAGCAGTAAGTGCATGTTCAATCTTGACTGAGAGAGTTGTTGGACCTCCAACAACCAGCACTTTTACTACCTTATAACCTACCTTAAAGTATATGTTTCCACACTCAAAGCATATGAGTTCTTTATTTCTCTCCATAACATCTTTTGTTAGTGCTAGGATGTCTAGAGTAATCTCTTCTGGATTCTTCTATAGAGCAGTCTCCAATTCTTGTTTCAGGGTATTTAACTCTTCTTTGAGGATTTCATTCTCTGTTATGAGCGTAGTTATTTTGGAGTTTTCTGTATGACTTATCTTTTTCTCAATTTTGGAAAACAGTTGGGCAAGTCATACATCCTCAACACTATTTGTAACTGGTTCTTGTGGAGCAATTATACTGTCAATAGTTGTTTCTGGTGGAACAGTTTTTTCTTGTGTAACAGCTGGATATATCATGAATTCTTCCTATGGAATAGTCTCATCTTGGATAGTTGGTTCTTGTGTAACAACTTCATCCTACTTGACTTGTCCTTGTATACCCATCCCATTGTTTGAAGGTGTCTCTACTGGCACTGTTAGTTCATTGGAAGAGACTAGTTCTTGTGTGACAGGATCTTCATCAATCGGAGAGGATAATGGACGAAGAATAGGAATATCTTGTTCCATAGCTTGCCATCCAATTGTTGCTTCCGCAAAGCTGGTAGACCTGGTTTTTATCCTTGGTAAAATAGAAATGAAAGCAGAGGCTTTCTTCTTCATTGATGGAGGAGGAACAGGTTGTTCTTCCTCAACCACATAAGTAGGAAATTCAGGTATACCTGGGTCTTCTATTATATGGACATTGTTACTTTACATATGATGTGAAAAATCATCAAGCAGAGCGATTATTCTACTACGATTGGAGTACATTCAGTCTTAACTGAGAGAATAGTTGCTTGCAGTTATGGGCATAAAGAAAAACCTGGTATACATATCTTTGTAGATTTCTCTGTCACAATAGTAGAAGGGTTCCGAGTTGCTGTTGATATAATTGGGTCTAGGTCTTTCTGACATTTTCCCTTGAATGTATGTTTTATTTTCTGAGATATTCTATCGGCAGTGATAGTAGGGCTTGGAAAAGTTGTTGTAGCAATAGGTGGCTCTGTTGGTGCAACAACAGAAGGGGTAGTCATACTTGCTGCTACAGTGGACCATTCTGACCTTGTGCGCTTTCTACATGATATAGATACAGGAACAGGGGTTCTTTGTTTAGGATAAGGGCTTAATTTCCAATAGCATCTGTTGCGGCCAAGGGTTGGGACGCATGGCTCAGTGTAATAGCTGGTTGTTCCTCATTTTGAGAAATCATATCTACATACTTTGTCAATTCACCTCCATCAAGGTTTGTCTGGTTGGTGCTAGGATGGTCACAGGTTGTGCGCTTACTTCTATAGGTTGTCTTATGGGAAGTGATATTAGGGGTTTCGACTGTTGTTGCAGCCGAGGGAAGAGACTCAGGAAGAGGTCCTGGCATATCTATAGGTACAGAAGGTGGTTGGTCTACTACAATAGGTAATGGGTTATTGGAAATTCCCATACCTTTGCAAATTTATAGTCTGATGAGTCTGTGATTAGAAAGGCAGTTCTTGGGGTTTTGGGATTTTTTTACAAAATGAGCCATGTTATTCAATGAATGGAGTAGATAATAAGGAATGTTTATGAATTTCTGATGTCGTGGATGTGATAATAAGATGAAATCAGAAAAATAAACAACTCGGTACCTGTCTTCATAGGTAATGTACCTTTTGATGAACTCTGCAACTTTCCCCCAGGGCTCTGGTAAGGAATTGACATCCGCACCTTGGCCTTTTGTCCGAATTTTCTCAATGTCAATGAGGAAAGCCTTCTGAGCATCCAAAATATGTGTTTTTATGTTAAACCATTGGTCTCCTATTGTTGGAAACCCTATGATAGCAACAATGATTTCTTATCATATTGGAATCCTTACCCCATTCACCATTGAATATTCTTTGGTGAGATTTTGACTAAACTCCAATACCTCGTCCTCAGTAAACCCCTGCAGCTTCTTAAAATAGGATATATAGCCGTCTTGTAGAAATATTTGGTAGGCCTCTGGGTGAAACAACAAAGTGTCCAAATTTGCAGGTTCATACCTCACAGTTGATCCTCCCACGATGTTGCTTGAGAATATAATAGGCACATAGGAGGAGAGACTAGCACCTAAACCAGAAACACAACCAGTTCGAACGTGGTTTGCATGTAGAATACAATGTCTTAGTGAAAAAAAGTGTGGTCAAAAAGGTGGTGAAGGTGAGTATAAAATACCATTTGGATGGCTAGATGTGGATTCCCCCCCCCCCCNCCCCAACTAATCAGATTGGCTCCTGGTGGATCAATTTAGCACAAGTGGTGAAAAAAATGGGAAAGCATGATTTTATATATTCATTACTTTAACACATAGGATTAGTCACATACCTCATATCTTATGGCACATAATTGTCTGTCAGAGTGATCGCGCTATCCAACCACCATCTAAGTTGCATGGAATAGCTGACATGATGAAGGATAGTGTGAGAAATGACTATATGACAACTGGAACAGATATGGAGTCCTTTCTGGAGATAATCAGTTGGAATTCGTCGGATGTGAAGTCAAGCAATGATGAAACAACACTTTCTCTTAGAGAAGGAGAAAAAATATTGCTGCAGTATGAACAAATCAATGGTGTCGCAGCATGTAAAGAGTGTAGAGTTGGAGTAGCAGTATTTGGCAAAAATGCGAAAAAGAAATAGTGAAGTGGCAAGAAAGAATAACAACGATTCGTGTATCAGCAGGTACTTCGGCCAAAATGGCAGAGGTAGGTGTAACAACAAATGAGATGGTTGGAAAAGAAAATTGTGAAAAGCAACCATTGTGTAACAGTAGGTAAATTGCCCAACTTATCGGAAATGGGTGTAACAGAAGAAAATTGGCCAATTTGTCGAAAAAAGGGTGTAACAACATGGAAATCGACCAATTTATCGGAAATGGGTGTAACAGCATGGAAGTCGGCCAATTTTTCAGAAATGGGTGTAACAACATGGAAATCAGTCAATTTGTCTAAAATGGGTGTAACAGCATAAAAATCATCCAATTTATCACAAATGGGTGTAACAGCATGGAAGTTGGCCAATTTGTCGAAAATGGGTGTAACAGCATGGAAATCGACCATTTTTTTTGAAATGGGTGTAACAACATGGAAGTCAGCCAATTTGTCAGAAAAGGGGTGTAATGGTGTGGAAATCGACCAATTCATATGATAAGGGTGTAACAACATGGAAATCGACAAATTTATCGGAAAAAGGTGTAACAACAGGAAATCAGGCAATTTGTCTGAAATGGGTGTAACAACATGGAAATTGGCCAATTTGTTGGAAATGGGTGTAACAACATGGAGATCGGTCGAACACTGCATCACTTAGTTTTTAGGAAGTTTTTGAACTTCCATCAACTAATCATTTACTGTCTTTTCTGTATTCATCCTCGTTGTTCACCTGCACACACAAAAACTGCCTGATACCCATCAAGGTTGAATTTATTAGAATAGTAAACACAATCAAACAGAAACAAAGAAATTTAAATTTTTGTCGAGTTTATTTATATACAAGGTCTGAGAAAAATAAGTCATAAGGTTGAGAAAGGGAAGGAGCAAGCTCCATTGCTTTTAAGAATTGATAACCTGTATCGGCTGAACATCTAGATTTCAATTTTGCCTTGGATAGTGGACGCTGATACAGGCAAAGGCAATGACCATTTTCATGTAACTGTGTATCGGATCCATCAATAGTGATCAACCTAACTGTCACATTGGGAAAAACAGTGTCTACCTCATAAGGTCCTAGCCATCGTGTACACAACTTACCCTCAAATTCTTTAAAGCATGAATCATACAACAGAGCCCAATCTCCTTTCTGGAATAATTTCTTCTTGATGACTTGGTCATGCCATTTCGTTCTCTGTTGTTGAATCACTGAGGTTTGATAAATAGTGTCCAAACGCTTTTCATAAATCTCATTGAGCTACTGCATTTGGCCTTCTGTGCCATAGTCAGGTCAAGATTGACTGCTGATACCGTTCTCAAGATTTTGATTTCGAATTCAATGGGAAAAACAAGGATTTTTCCATATACTAGTTCGTAAGGAGAAAAACCAGTTGTGTTTCTCCAAGTATTTTGGTAAGCCCATAGAGATTCATGCAATCTGTCTGTCCAATCCTGACGATTTTATCTCACTATTTTAGTAAGAATGGATTCGATAATTTTGTTGGTACTTTCCACCTGGTCGTTGCCTTGTGGATGGTATGTTGAAGCTATTCTATGTAAAACATGATATTTACTGAGTAGTACTTCAATTTTATGTGATGTGAAAGGGGGTCCTCCATCAGTTATTAATTTTCTGGGAACTCCAAACCTAACAAATATATCTTTGAACAAAAATGCTAAGACAGATTCCTCCGAGGCCCTGATGAGTGCTTTTGCCTCGACCCACTTGGTCATGTAATATGTACACAACAATATATATACTTTTTTATTAGAAGGTGGGTTAATGGGCCTTATGAAATCCATGGCCCATATATCAAAGGGTTCTAACACTACCTGAGGTTGGAGAGGCATCTCATCCCTACGATTTGGCTAACCCATTCGTTGGCAGATGTCACAAGTTTTAACGTATTTCTTGGCATCTTGAAATATGGTGGGCCAAAAATAGCCCATCCTTAAAAATTTATGCCCAGTGCTTTTATCAGAAAAATGACCCCCACAAGGGCCATCATGGTAAGACTTCAGTAGATCATACACTTCATCATCCCTTACACATCTCCTGATTTCCTGATCCAGGCCTGTGTAGAAAATGTATCCTCCTATCCAACTATACCAAGCACTCTTCTGAATAATATTCCTTCTTTCTCGAGGAGATAAATGAGGAGGTACCTTCCCTACAACCAAATAATTAGCAATGTATACATACCAAGGTGAGTCAGCAGATACTGCAAACAAATGTTCATCTGGAAAGGAATCATCAACAAGTAAATTATCATCATTTATATGTAATCTTGAGAGAAAATCAACAACCACATTTTCTTTTCCTGGTCTATCTACTATAGTTGTGTCAAATTCTTGTAGTAGTAACAACCATCTTGTTACTCAGGCATTAGTAATAGGTTTATTCATCAGATATTTAATTGTTGTATGATCGGTATCAATAAAAGTAGGATATCCAGTGACATAATGCCTGAATTTATTGATTTCATAAACTACTACTAAGAATTCTCTTTTAGTAACTGTATAATTTAATTCAGTAGGAGCCATGTTCTTGCTGATATAGTAGATATCCAAAGGCTCTTTCTCTTCATGTTTCCCTAGTACTGCATCGATTGCAGTATCGGAGGCATCTAAAGAAATGTGAAATGGAAGAGCCCAATTGGTCCCTCTCAAAATGGGATCTGTGGACAATTTCTGTTTTAGATCTGTAAAAGACAATTCACAGTTGTCAGTCCAACAGAAGTCAACATATTTTGTTAATAGAAAAAACAAGGGGGAAGCCAATTTGGAAAATATTTTAATGAACCTCCTGTAATAGGTAGCATGCCCTAAAAATATTCTAAACTCTTTATGATTTGACAGAGTTGGAATATCCAAAATTACCTGGATTTTGGATGGGTCTACCTGGATTCCCGCATAACAAATAAAGTGTCCCAGCACTACTCCCTCGCTCATCATCATATGGAACTTTTTTGTACTTAAAGAAAGATGAGACTATATACATATTTTAAGAAATTTTTCCAGATTAGTCAAGGCTTCATCTAAGTCAATGCCATAAGGTGTAAAGTCATCCATGAATATCTCCATACAGTCATTCACCATATCAGAAAAAATACCAATTACAACTCTCTGGAAGGTGGATGGTGCATTACACAAGCCAAATGGGAGAACCTTGTAAGAAAATGTACCCCAAGGGATGGTAAAATTGGTCTCACCTTAGTCTTGTGGAGAATTTTTTTTCTGGCTATAGCCACTGAATCCATCTAAGAAAGAGAAAAACTTTTTCCCAGCTAGATTGTCTAGAACCTGATCAATAAATGGAAAAGGGAAATGATCCTTCTGCATGGATTTATTCAGGTCTGTATAGTCTACACAGACTTTCCGTTTTCCATTCTTTTTAGGAACAATAACCAATGGTGAAACCCACTCGCTGTCTGATATAGGGTAAATGAAATAAACATTGAGAAGTTTTTGGAGTTTTTCTTTAACAATTTCTTTAAGGTTTGGATTCATCCTCCTTTGGGGTTGGAAAATGGTTTGAAATTATTATTTAATGTATATATGGTGGGTACATAGTTGAGAGGAAATTCCTTTCATATCCATGTAGTCCGAGGCAAATTCTTCTTTATGTTTAATCGGTAATTTCATCAATCGACGAGTTTCAGCAGTGGATAAATTGGAATTGATGTCCAAGGTTTTTCCAGGTTTAGTTTCTATGACGATGCTCTTAGAACTGATTTTAGGAAACAATTCAGTCGTTTCATCATCTGTTGTTACAGTGGTTGCTGTTACAATTAAATCATTTTGTTTTTTAGTGGTTTTCGAGAACATTTATGAGCTTATGTTTTCCTGGACGACGGGGTCGAAGACTCTAATGAAATAGTGGTGCATGTTCCGTGTAACAACATAGGAGTCACAAATAAAGAAGTTGATCAATTCATCCTTTGTCTCATCCTTGAAACTCAGGGATTTTCCTATGGTTAGCACAGGCAGAGCACTTCCATCCTCAGTGTCCATCCATAAAGAATTTTTAGGTTCTGCACTAGGTGTAGCATGAGGATACAGGGTGAAGTTTTTTGTGTTATAACCATCAGAGATGGTCATGGAACTAGATATACAACCAATAAAAGCATCAATTGTAGCTAACCATGGTCTTCTAAGAATTAGAGGGTTCCCCCCTAGACGGGTTTTGGGATGCAACACAACAAAATCAGTAGTATACTCCCACGAATCCATGGAAATGACTAAATCATCTATTACTCCTTCTGGTCTGATGGCAGAATGATCAGCTAATTCGAGAACGGTAGGATTAGGTCAGACTTGTGTTCTGAGCTACAACAATTATGTAGTTTCTATTGACATGATGTTAATTTCCGCCCCTAAGTTGATTAGCACATGGGGGATAGATGTATTTCCAATTTTGACAGTGGTTGTAGGGTTTCCTGGGTCGCCATACTTAGGAGGTGGGGATTTGCCTAACATCAATTTAGAGAAATACCCCACCACATGCACTGTGAGGGGATCCCTTAGTTTTCATCCAGGTCTTTCTATAAAAATATCTCTTACACTCTTGGCATAAATAGGGACATCTCTAATGGTTTGCAATAGTGGAATATTAACGTGCAGATTTTGCAATTCTCCTAAGAGATTGAAAGATGGTAATTCAAAAGGTTTGGTAATTGTCAACCTCTTAGGGAATGGTGGGTCTGCTGAATCTATTATAGGTTGGACAATTTCTTCTATATCAACATATGGTCTTTCCCCTGATTCCTTGTCTGACTCTGAAAATGGAGCATCTTCAATTATTGGCTCGAATATTCTCCCTGATCTTAATTTGATTTCATCACAAGGCATGGGAGTAATAGACAAGGATGGCACATTTTGTATATCTATGTTCTGAATGGCCTTATTATTTGGGTTTGGGTTAGGTTTGAAATGCATCTGAGGTCGTAAAGGAGGATTGTTCAGTGGGGCATTTCGGGGTAACTGCAGTTGTTGTTGCTGGTACTCGGGTTGGAACTATTGTTGATAGGGGTTCGATTGGTGATGATTCTGGTAACAAAGTTGTTGTTGAGGGCCTCTCCAATATGGGATCCATTGTCCATGATGATTATGCTACTAGGGCATATATAACCATGCATTGGGATCTTGATAAAGGGTTGACATATGATGTGGAGGGGGAGCATTCGTCTGGCCATATAGTGGCTTATTGTTCCAATAATTAAGTGTTGTAGGAGAGAATTGAGAGTTTATACCTTGAATTCTTGGCTCCCATTGTCTCCTTTGTGTAATTAGATAGGAAACCTATGCTTCCTCATTAGTTTCCTTCATTGATGCTTTTACTCCTGGTAGAGAGGGACATTGGTCAGTAGCATGATCTAATTCACAAATAAGACATACCTGGACACTGTTTAGCGGGCACTCCCTTGGTGGATGTTTCTTTCTACAATTCGAACAGAAAATCCACAATGCTTGCTCTGATTTTGCTTGTTTATGCTTGATCTACAAGGTGTCAATCTGTGAAGCAAAAGAGTTAATCATCTCTGTTTTTAAATTTTCTAATAGATTACCTATTTTGGCTCTTGTTTCTCCTCCATTGGTTGATTTATGTACCCTTGAAAAAGTGGTATCCTTGGTAGATGACCTATTCTTTGTAGATCTTCGAGAACATCTTTTACATAGGTATACAATGTCCTCATAGGATTCTTTAGATATATCTCCTTTTCCAAGCATATTCAGTATATCTAAACAATCTTCTCTAACTCCTTTTAGAAAAATAGTTTTTAAAATGTCTTTACTTACATCTGGATGTCCAGACCTTTGTAGATTATACTCGAGTCGTTCCACAAAATATTCAAGGGTCTCATCCTCCTTCTGAGAAATTTTGAACAATTCCTCCCTTCATTCTCTTGTTCAACAATAGTCTTGGTACTTTTCCAGGAAAAGTTGCCTCATCTGTACCCATGTTGAAATTTTCTCTCCTCCTAAGCTCATAAATCATCTTAATGCATTACCCTTCAATGTAGCTAGAAATAGTTTATTTTTTTGTGCAATGGTAGTGTGGTCATAGCTTCTACACAAAATGTCAAATTCAAATAGAAATTCATTTGGATCCTCAGTAGACAATCCATAAAAATTCAGCAAAGATGAGAGAGGTATGTTTTTCATAGGAGCCATCCCTCGTGTGGGAACATCGGAAATAGGAAAAACCAGGGTAGAGATAGTATTTTCATTGTTTACCTGATCTTCATTGTTTCGTGGGTTCTCTTGGAGGAACTCCTATTCATTGTCCCCTTGATTTTCCATATGTGCTCTTTCTTTGCACTCAATATGAAAAGCGTCCCACTCTTCTTTAGTGACTATCCGACCGTTGATCCGATAAACCGTTTCTTCTGGATTTTCCTTGTTTTGAACTATACTTCCATGATCTTGAATGTTCTCCAGTGTTGCTTGCTAATTTTTTGGTGACAAATCCTCAGCTTCGACTTCATCTTCAACTCTAGCCCTTGATGAAAACGATGTTTAAATAAGGGGTAGTTTTGATGACTAAATATTACGTCCTCTTGAAGGATTTGCAGGGTGAAAAATAGAT
>SNQJ01S0013497.1:37577-62634 GCA_010110895.2 Picea sitchensis
AGAACAACTGATTCACCCCCCCCTCTCAGTTGTTCTAGTATTTCCCACAGTCGTTGCCTTGTGGATGGTATGTTAAGCTATTCTATGTAAAACATGATATTTACTGAGTAGGACTTCAATTTTATGTGATGTGAAAGGGGGTCCTCCATCAGTTATTAATTCTTTGGGAACTTCAAACCTAACAAAGGTATCTTCGAACAAAAATGCTAAGACAGATTCCTCTGAGGCCTTGATGAGTGCTTTTTCCTCGACCCACTTGGTCATGTAATATGTACACACCAATATATATACTTTTTTATTAGAAGGTGGGTTAATGGGCCTTATGAAATCCATGGCCCATCTCTCAAAGGGTTCTAACACTACCTAAGGTTGGAGAGGCATCTCATCCCTACGATTTGGTTGACCCATTCGTTGGCAGCTGTCACAAGTTTGAACGTATTTCTTGGCATCTTGAAATATGGTGGGCCAAAAATAGCCCATCCTTAAAATTTTATGCCCAGTCCTTTTATCAGCAAAATGACCCCCACAAGGGCCATCATGGTAAGACTTCAGTAGATCATACACTTCATCATCCCTTACACATCTCCTGATTTCCTGATCCAGGCCTGTGTAGAAAATGCATCCTCCCATCCAACTATACCGAGCACTCTTCTGAATAATATTCCTTCTTTCTCGAGGAGATAAATGAGGAGGTACCTTCCCTGCAACCAAATAATTAGCAATGTATGCATACTAAGGTGAGTCAGCAGATACTGCAAACAAATGTTCATCTGGAAAGGAATCATCAACAAGTAAATTATCATCATTTATATGTAATCTTGAGAGAAAATCGACAACCACATTTTCTCTTCCTGGTCTATCTACTATAGTGATGTCAAATTCTTATAGTAGTAACAACCATCTTGTTACTCGGGCATTAGTAATAGGTTTATTCATCAGATATTTAATTGTTGTATGATCAGTATCAATAAAAGTAGGATATCCAGTGACGTAATGCCTGAATTTATTGATTTCATAAACTACTACTAAGAATTCTCTTTTAGTAACTGTATAATTTAATTCAGTAGGAGCCATGTTCTTGTTGATATAGTAGATATCCAAAGGCTCTTTGTATTCATGTTTCCCTAGTACTGCATCGATTGCAGTATTAAAGGCATCTGAAGAAATGTGAAATGGAAGAGCCCAATTGGGCCCTCTCAAAATGGGACCTGTGGACAATTTTTGTTTTAGATCTGTAAAAGACAATTCACAGTTGTCAGTCCAGCAAAAGTCAACATATTTTGTTAATAGAAAAAACAAGGGGGAAGCCAATTTGGAAAATCTTTTAATGAACCTCCTGTAATAGGTAGCATGCCCTAAAAATATTCTAAACTCTTTCTGATTTGACAGAGTTGGAATATCCAAAATTACCTGGATTTTGGATGGGTCTACCTAGATTCCCGCATAACAAATAAAGTGTCCCAGCACTACTCCCTCGCTCATCATCATATGGAACTTTTTTGTACTTAAATAAAGATGAGATTGTATACATATTTTAAGAATTTTTTCCAGATTAGTCAAGGCTTCATCTAAGTCAATGCCATAAGGTGTAAAGTCATCCATGAATATCTCCATACAGTCATTCACTATATCAAAAAAAATACCAATTATAGCTCTCTGTAAGGTGGTTGGTGCATTACACAAGCCAAATGGGAGAACCTTGTAAGAAAATGTACCCCAAGGGCTGGTAAAATTGGTATTACCTTGGTCTTGTGGAGCAATTTTTTTCTAGCTATAGCCACTGAATCCATCTAAGAAAGAGAAAAAAAATTTCCCAGCTAGATTGTCTAGAACCTGATCAATAAATGGAAAAGGCAAATGATCCTTCTGCATGGATTTATTCAGGCTTGTATAGTCTACACATACTTTCCATTTTCCATTCTTTTTAGGAACAATAACCAATGGTGAAACCCACTCACTGTCTGATATAGGGTAAATGAAATCAACATTGAGAAGTTTTTGGAGTTCTTCTTTAACAATTTCTTTATGGTTTGGATTCATCCTCCTTTGGGGTTGGAAAATGGTTTGGAATTCTTCTTTAATGTATATATGGTGGGTACATAGTTCAGAGGAAATGCCTTTCATATCCATGTAGTTCGAGGAAAATGCTTCTTTATGTTTAATCAGTAATTTCATCAATCGACGAGTTTCAGCAGTGGATAAATTGGGATTGATGTCCAAGGTTTTTCCAGGTTTAGTTTCTATGACGATGCTCTTAGAACTGATTTTAGGAAACAATTCAGTTGTTTCATCATATGTTGTTACAATGGTTGCTGTTACAACTAAATCATTTTGTTTTTTAGTGGTTTCCGAGAACATTTATGAGCTTATGTTTTCCTGGACGACGGTATCGAAGACTCTAATGAAATAGTGGTGTGTGTTCCAGGTAACAACAGAGGAGTCACAAATAAAGAAGTTGATCAATTCATCCTTTGTATCATCCTTGAAACTCAGGTATTTTCCTATGGCTAGCACAGGCAGAGCACTTTCATCCTCAGTTTCCATCCATAAAGAATTTTTAGGTTCTGCACTAGGTGTAGCATGAGGATACAGGGTGAAGTCTTTTGTGTTATAACCATCAGAGATGGTCATGGAACCATATATACAACCATTAAAAGCATCAATTGTATCTAACCATCATCTTCCAAGAATTAGAGGGTGCCCCCCCAGACGGGTTTTGGGATGCAACACAACAAAATCAGTAGGATACTCCCATGAATCCACGAAAATGACTAAATCATCTATTACTCCTTCTGTTCTGATGGCAGAATGATCAGCTAATTCGAGAATGGTAGGAGTAGGTCAGACTTGTGTTATGAGCTACAAAAATTATGTAGTTTCTATTGACATGATGTTAATTGTTGCCCCTAAGTCGATTAGCACATGGGGGATAGATGTATTTCCAATTTTGACAGTGGTTGTAGGGTTTCCTGGGTCACCATAATTAGGAGGTGGGGATTTGCCTAACATCAATTTAGAGAAATCCCCCACCACATGCACTGTGAGGGGATCTATGGGTTTTCATCCAGGTCTTTCTATAAAAATATCTCTTATGGTCTTGGCATAAATAGGGACATCTCTAATGGTTTGCAATAGTGGAATATTAACGTGCAGATTTTGCAATTCTCCTAAGAGATTGAAAGATGGTAATTCAAAAGGTTTGGTAATTGTCAACCTCTTAGGGAATGGTGGGTCTACTGACTCTATTATAGGTTGGAAAATTTCTTCTGTATCAACATATGGTCTTTCCCCTGATTCCTTGTCTGACTCTGAAAATGGAGCATCTTCAATTATTGGCTCGACTATTCTCCCTGATCTTAATTTGATTTCATCATAAGGCATGGGAGTAATAGACAAGGCTGGAACATTTTGTATATCTATGTTCTGAATGGCCTTATTATTTGGGTTTGGGTTACGTTTCAAATGCATCTGAGGTCATAAAGGAGGATTGTTCAGTGGGGCATTTCGAGGTAACTACAGTTGTTGCTGCTGGTACTGGGGTTGGAACTGTTGTTGATAGGGGTTCGGTTGGTGATGATTCTGATAACTAAGTTGTTGTTGAGGGCCTCTCCCATATGGGATCCATTGTCCATGATGATTCTGCTACTAGGGCATAGATAACCATGCATTGGGATCTTGATAAAGGGTTGACATATGATGTGGAGGGGGAGCATTTGTCTGGCCATATAGTGGCTGATTGTTCCAATAATTAAGTGTTGTAGGAGAGAATTGAGAGTTTATACCTTGAATTCTTGGCTCCCATTGTCTCCTTTGTGTAATTAGATAGTAAACCCCTGCTTCCTCATTATTTGCCTTCATTGATGCTTTTACTCCTGGTAGAGAGGGACATTGGTCAGTAGCATGATCTAATTCACAAATAAGACATACCTGGACACTGTTCAGTGGGCACTCCCTTGGTGGATGTTTCTTTCTACAGTTCGAATAGAAAATCCACAATGCTTTCTCTGATTTTGCTTGTTTATGCTTGATCTACAAGGTGTCAATCTGTGAAGCAAAAGAGTTAATCATCTCTGTTTTGAAATTTTCTAATAGATTACCTATTTTTTCTCTTGTTTCTCCTCCATTGGTTGATTTATGTACCCTTGAAAAAGTGGTATCCTTGGTAGATGACCTATTCATTGTAGATCTTCAAGAACATCTTTTACATAGGTCTACAATGTCCTCATAGGATTCTTTAGAAATATCTCCTTTGCCAAGCATATTCAGTATATCTAAACAATCTTCTCTAACTCCTTTTAGAAAAATAGTTTTTAAAATGTATTTACTTACATCTGGATGTCCAGACCTTTGTAGATTATACTCGAGTCGTTCCACAAAATATTCAAGGGTCTCATCCTCCTTCTGAGACATTTTGAACAATTCCTCCCTTCATTCTCTTGTTCAACAGTAGTCTTGGTACTTGTTCAGGAAAAGTTGCCTCATCTGTACCCAAGTTGAAATTTTCTCTCCTCCTAAGCTCATAAACCATCTTAATGAATTACCCTTCAATGTAGCTAGAAATAGTTTAATTTTTTGTGCAGTGGTAGTGTAGTCATAGCTTCTACACAAAATGTCAAATTCAAATAGAAATTCATTTGGATCCTCAGTAGACAATCCATGAAAATTCAACAAAGATGAGAGAGGTATGTTTTTCATAGGAGCCATCCCTCGTGTGGGAACATCATAAATAGGAAAAACCAGGGTAGAGATAGTATTTTCATTGTTTACTTGATCATCGTTGTTTCGTGGGTTCTCTTGGAGGAACTCCTATTCATTGTCCCCTTGATTTTCCATATGTGCTCTTTCTCTCCACTCAATATGAAAAGTGTCCCACTCTTCTTTAGTGACTATCCGACCGTTGATCCAATAAACCGTTTCTTCTGGATTTTCCTTGTTTCGAACTATACTTCCCTGATCTTGAATGTTCTCCAGTGTTGCTTTCTGATTTGTTGGTGACAAATATTCGGCTTTGACTTCATCTTCAGCTCTAGCCCTTGATGAAAACGATGTTTCAAGAAGGGGTAGTTCTGATGACTAAAGATTACGTCCTCTTGAAGAATTTGCAGGGTGAAAAATAGATCCTGAAGAAGAATCGGCTTGGGTTATTATTTCATCAACAGATGTTTGTCTTCCCAGTGTAGGATTTCTTCCTCCATGTCCTCTGGTACCTGTAGGGTTAGTATTTTGGGGAATACATCCTCGTGTTCCTTGATTCATGTAGACTAATCATTCCTTTAGAAAAAACTAATTTGCTTACAAAAATCTATAATTATCTTCCCCAACAATGGCACCAAAATGTTGGGCACTTTAATTGTCTAAATGAATAGAGATTTAAGGTGTTCAATATAAATTGTGAACCCAAGGAGGCCTGCTATTTCAAGATAATTGTGCACATTCTATGATAGATTATGGAAGCAACACTAATCTAATTGTAGTAGGGAAAAAGAAACAAAAATTATTACTAACACAATTATGCTGATACAGCTGGAGTTCTACAGAATTGAAATCACAATTTGAAATCTAAACTGATGAATGTATAAGAATTTTGGATTACCTACTCTAATCTAACTTTCTATTTTACTTTTGCAGGAATAAGTTCTCTACTAATTGCAGAAGGAAATCTACTTATTGCAAGAAAGTAATCTACACTTTTATTTTCTTTTACTTGAAAACAAGATTTTAATCTAATGCAAAAAAAGGGAAAGCAATTCTCCAACAGTGTTCAACAATTTACTTTTAATTCTCATGAGACATATTTGTGTGCATCTAACAGGAAATAACTAGACTATAACAGTAACTGTATTCTAGAATTGTTTAACAGATAAACCATTCAAATTAAAACAACTATTCTGGAATTCAAAACAGAGGGGAGTCTATGAGGAAGGTGGGCCCTTTCCTTCTCACTAAATCCTCTCAAAGAAATAGGCTACATTCTGCTAAATAAATTCAATCCACTCTTCTATTGATTTGCCAAAATATTGTGTACAATAAACTTTACTTCACTTCACTTTCCCACAATCACCATCTGTCCTTCTGATTACAAAATATTTGTTATTTAAATTTAGAGTCATTCAGTTAGAAACAAAATCAGAACAGCCTTGAGAATCCTCGATTCTCAAGTTGTTCGTATGATATCATTAATACAATATCTAGAACTAATATTGTAAGTTGAAACATGTAACAGTAGGTGTAGCATCATTCAAGATTGGTGGCATTTGTTGCAGCAGTCGTATAACAGCAGAATCGATGGCATTTGTTGCAGAAGTTGTGTAACAACAGAATCGGTGGCACCTATTGCAACAGTCATGTAATAGCTTCCACGATTGGTGCATAACTGTAATAGCTTCCAATATTGGCGTATAGCTATAACAGCTGGTGTAATAAAAGCGACCATTCTTTAAGACTTGGTTGTTTTATTGATTTCGATCATTAGTTGAAACATTTTAGAGGTAAAACATGTGAACGCTACCAATCAAACATGCTAAGTAAATGAAAATATACAAGTGAGATAAATGATTCATACCTTGGCAAAAAAAGGTCTTAGCACGCATTATAGTAGGCATTTATCTTAGAGATTATAAGTTTGAATAGGCAAAAGATGTGATGAAAAGGGGACACTTTTGGGTCCTAACAATGGTCTTGCAATCCATTCTGTAGGTAGCATCACTATATCCACAAAGGCTATCTCATAATAAAACAGATCATGTCACAAGTATTTCAAGCATAGGCACACATGTTATCGCATGCTCAAACAAATCATTTCACAAGTATCACCATCATAGCCACATAGGCTCTATCATAGTCACACACAAACTATTTGATGGTCATGTCAAAGTCATGCATTTGGGACCTCATCAACATATGTAGCATCTCTCTAGTGGGAACAACCTCATCATCCTCTCATACCTTTCATCATTACATGGATTTAATTTAGCTCACATAGAACTAGGAAACCATCTAGCTCACACAAAATATGGAATATGAAGTTGATCCAGTTCAAATAGAATTGTGCTACTACCCAATCTAAATGGATTCTTGGAAACTAAAACTCGCCAGCTCACACAGAATATGGAAACTATCCCTAGAGCTAGTCCTTCTAGTTAGGACACTAGGTATCCAGTCTAGAGTGACTGGGAATCTAACCATGAGGGTTATGTAGTGTAGTGTGCACACACTACCCATCTATTCCAAGTATAGGAAACACCTCCAACCACACATGTTGGCCCTTGATCTTGAAAATCTAGGAAACTCATAGGCCCGAAAGGCTCGTCATCTTTTGACCTTATGCAAGGTCATGCTGACTAGTACCATAGTTAGTAATGTGCATGTAAATGACCACCTGCTCCTGCCACACTCTACAAGTTATTTCTCCAAAAATATTATATGTGACTCATAACTCCCTGTTATGAGGGACTTCCTTCTTGACTACGGTAATACTATCCCTAAAGTTTTCAAACTTTACCCTTGAGAGAGCATTCATCGACACATATCCTATCTTCTCTTATTCAGGGATGATTTTAAGGATGGAAATTTATTTTAAAATGTAGAAACCTTGGCGAATCTTAGTAATCCTTCATATGCCAACTATAAATGTTTTGCAATATTTTTGTAAAAATATTCAAATATCTAAGGATTCTATATAGTTTGTATAAAATTTTGGCGATTTGTAAGATAAAATAATTTTATCCTATAGAATTTGGGCAAATCATTTTTATAATAGCGGATCTTTTTTTTTGGAAAAACCATGGAAAATTAGCCCATGAGCGAAATTTAGACCATAAAATCATCCCTGCTCTTATGTAGCGACATATTGAATCTTCACTACTCCCTTTTGCACCATATATCAGATATAATGGTACATTCTCTCGATATTCTTGGACTTGTCATGAAACACTGGTTTCTCTGACAAGTTCACATAACTTTGATTGTTGCACCAAATACAATTTGCCTCTAACTCGAGATCAAACAATATTGCAAGTATATTATGAAGCCACACTACTTCACTACTAGCAACAATATTGTGTAAGTATATTATGAAGCCACACTACTTCACTACTAGCCGAACACACTACTATATACTCTAATTTCATCGACAATTGCTAAGAAGCACACACACTATCCTACTTCCTATCAAACCATGAGATCATATCCATCCCACACCGAAGTAATATCCAGAATTACTCTTCTGTAGTCTGTGACACTTCTTGCCCATTCTGAATTAGTATATCCTTGGATGATTATCTCATTATCAAAAACATATCTCATTCCATAATCAAATATAACTATCACGTACCTCTAAAGATTATTTTTCGCAACCAAGTGAACATGTCTAGGTTCAACCATTTACTAAGTCAAAGTGTTCACTGCAAATCATATATCTGATCTATTGTTATTTAAATACATAAAATAACCAATGATTCATCTGTACATGGTGATGTCCACTATCTCTGAAGAAGGATCACTCAATAACTTCAAGTTCATCACCATCAGTGTGGGCATTGATTTACAATCCATCATATCAAATCTCTTTAGGATTTATACCGCATATTTTCCCTTGCAAAGTAAAATCTCATGTGATTTCTCCCACACATGTAGACCTAAAAAGTAATGCATCATACCCATTTCTTTCATTTAAAACTCATATGAAAGAATTATCTTGCACGCTGTGATGAGCTTCTAACGCCATGTTAGAAATAGGTCATCCACATATAACAGTAATATCACTCGTCCACTATCCTCAACCTTGTAGCAAATATTAAGATATTTTTTACTCTTGGTAAATCCCAAGAACATCATAAAACTATCAATTCTACTATACCATTCCCTAGGTACTTGTTTCAACCAATCCAAGGATTTCTTCAATCTGCAGACATGATTTTCTCTCTCAGGTGTCTCAAATCCTTGTGACTGCTCTACATGCACTTCTTCTTCAACTACACGATTCAAAAAGGTTGTCTTCATGTCCATCTGATCTACCTTCCATTTCATGACTTCAACTATTGCAAGTATAGCACTAATTTAAGTGTAACTCACCACCCAAGAAAATGTCTCCTCATAATCTATTCCTTCTTTCTTGGAGAATCCACAAGCCACAAACCTTGCCTTGTATTTATCGAATACTTAGATATGATGAGTCTTTTGTCTTGTAAATACATTTGGAAATTACAACTAATTTATCTTTTGGTGCCATAACCACATCCAAAACATCATTATTAATTATGGACTGATATTCCTCAATCATGGAATCCTTCCATACTTTATTTATTTGCAACCTCTTCATAACAGGTATGCTCAACATCAATGATATCACATAACAATTGCATGTAACTGGAATATGGTCAAGGTATATTTCTTTCTCTAAAATATCCATCTAGCGTAGCATACTTCTTTTCATATTAAATAATGTCACCAGCCCAAGCTTTTCTTCTCAATCAAGGTGGATATTGGTGGCCACCCTTCTATTCCAACTGGATCCTCTTGAGAATTTTTAGTTCAACATGTTTCTCTGTAATGATGACATTTCCTTTTGATTGTAGTTTTTGCAATTATGGGGATATCCTAAAGGCCTACACAACATCCAGGTGGATATTGGTGGTTGCCCACCTATTCCAACTGGCTTATTTTGGAAGTTTTCATGTGAGTACATCTTTCTGTACTTTGAGGGCTATTTTGGAGCCCTAAACAATGTTTTTTTTGGCTTTCCATAGTCAGACTGTATGCAAAGCAATAGTGTGATGACATAATGTGTATTTATCAAAACGATCTTTCCAATGGGCTATCACATGCCTAAAATATAGGTTGTATGAAAACTTTATTACCCTGGGATGTTGAGGTACCAACTTACCCATCATGGCCAACATTAATTTTGGTGTTTCATATCCTAGGGTTAGGTTTTTGGATGTCTAGGGTTTTGGAATTTAGGAGTTATGTTGAAAAGGCCTTTGAAGCTTCATTGTAATCACTATGCTTTGATGGATGCACATAGCAGCCACATCTCTTCTTAGAGATAACTACCATCATTTGAGAAAGTTTTTTCTAGTTCTGCAGTGTTAAAGTTTCAACATATTTTATTTATTCAGTACAAGTTATTGTTCACTAGATATATGTTGTTGTTCTTCGTATCCCTATGTTATTTTATTCACTCTGTTGTTTACTTTGTTCCTCTCATAAAATCATATCAGTGGTATCAGAGCAATTTGATCTTCATTAATTTTTCTTCGTGCATGTCTCCAACAAGATTTGAGTACAAGAAGCTGGGACTTGAACTAGTCGAGCCGTTGCAAGATCGTCTGCGTCGATCCTCACAATAAATTATGGGGGACGAGAATAAAGATAATGGAGAAGGAGATCCTTTTAAATTTTTTCTCGAGGAAGCCCTTGTCTGACAAAGGAATGAAATGATGGACAACTTTTCACATATCCTTCCGTTGTTGCCCATAGGAGAGGCATATTCATCAAGTGCCCATGCAACCCACATCAAGGTACAAGTAAATTTTAATATTCCATTATTTTAAGGACCGATAGATGAGAATGTTGTAGATAAATGGTTTAATTTTCTCGAAGGTTATTTTTCGGTCCACAATTTTTTTGATATGGAAAATATTTTTCGGTCACTCCTCAAGGTCGCCCCCCATGTTAAGGACTGGTGGCATACTTACTCTAAGCAAAGGGCCATAGTGGAATATTCAATATTTTCAGTTGATCACACATGGGATTCCTTCAGGGATTCCATTAAATAATAGTACTAACATTTTGGAAGTTACGAGGACCAATACACAAGATGGACCACACTACGTTAGGAAAGGGACTAGACAGTACCCGATTTCACCATATTTTCCATACCATGTGGAACAAATTAGGTATCAAATACTCTAAACAACATCTAGTGCTCAAATATTGTGGCTTTTTTCATAGATACATTCACAAAAAATGGAGTTTTTGGACATAGCATCATTGAGTACGGCTTATATATATGTTTTCAAGATTGAGAAACAATTTAAGTAAAAGTGGAAAGAGTTTGGATCTGCAAACCCCTAGTAGCCACATAAGGTAAAATGTGGCCCCAACCCATAAAACAAGGGATAGAGACAATATGGCCACTCTCACGACAACCAGTCCAAGACACAACCCAAGAAGGATAATGAGAAGTCAAAAGACACGAGAAAATGGTGTGAATAACATAAAATCCCTTGGCATAACACCGAAGAATGTCGATCCAAGAAGTCATTTGTGGCCAAGATGAAAGCTTCCAAGTTAGAGGTGGATTCTAAATCTGAATCAAATCCAGAAGGAGGGAAGCAGATTATTGATTCTGAACCCAGGATCATTGTCTCTACCACCAGAGTCCAACCAAGTGAAACAGAAGAAGAAGAGGAAGGGGAATGCCTATTTCACTCATATATGTGGATAAAGGGGGATCTGCTTCATTTCAATGTCGATAGAGGCAGTCAGAAGAACCTTATCTCAATAGAGGTTGTCAAATGTTGGACCTGCCGATGACACTGCACCCACATCCCTACACCATCGGATGACTTCACCAAGGAAGAGATATCTGCGTCAACCAACAGTTTCATCATTCCTATGACATCAAGCCCTTCAAAGATGGGGCATTATGTGATATTTATCCCCTTGAAGTTTGTTATGTTCTTTTAGGAAAACCATATTTGTGGAAGTGACATGTTGTGTATGAGTCTAGACCCAAAAATGTTATCATTACTTTGGGTATACAATTGTAAAGGATACTAGAGGTAGCGTCGCCTAAAGTTATTTCTTTAATCTCTACTAATAAATGAAAAAACATTATTTCACATATCGGGAAGTTAATCTTCTTTGTGATCCATTCTCACAGTAAGTAGAAGGTTGCCACCACATCCATGACCTTTACACAGAGCCTCTCCTTGTAGTAGAAAAAAATGGACGAGATCGTGGAAGAATACATAGAGATCCTCTCCTCACCCACCGGGATACCAATGCAATTCCAAGTCAATCATCCAATTGATCTAACCCCCGGTGCACCTCTTCCTAATGGACCATCTTATCTTTGATCATTGATGGAAAATGACAAAATCAAGTGTCAAATCCAAGGGCTTCTTAAAAGGGGTCACATTAGACGCATATCCTCTCCTTGAGGTAGCCCGATTGTACTCTTGCATAACAATGATAGGACCTCGTCGCTCTGCATTGATTACATAGAATTAAACAAAATAATAGTCAGGAACTGCTACCCAATTCCCTGAACTGATGACTTTCTTGACCAACTCAAGGGGGGGAATTTCTTGATCAATATTGACCTAAAGTTTTTCTACCATCAGGTTCCCATCAAACTGACTGATGTATGGAAAATAAATTTCAAATCTAGAGAAGGTCTCTTCTAATGGTTGGTCATGCCCTTTGGCTTAAGAAATGCTTGAATGAATTTCATGAGGTTTATGGATGATATATTGAGACCCTTCACCAACTACGTTGTGGTGGTATATGTGGATGACATCCTCATATTCAATAAAACTTGAGAGGAGCACATGCAACATATTCAATAGGTTTTGAGCACTCTATGACAACACAAGCTATATGCCAACTTGGAAAAATGCTCCTTTGGCATGAACATAGTCCAATACTTGAGCTACATTGTTGATGAACATGGGGTACATGTGTATCCAACTAAGATCCAAATCATTTGTGACTGGATATCCCCGACCACACTAACCAACCTTTGGAGCTTCTTGGGACTTTCCAACTTCTACCAATGGTTCATGTTGGGATTCTCCCATGTTGCATGGTCCCTCAGCCAAGTCACCAAGGGTGGTGACAAGGAAATGTTCATGTGGGGGAAGGAACAACAATGAGCACTTGATGATTTCAATAATCACTTGTGCTCATATCAAGTACTCTCCTTACGGGATATGAAACAATAGCTCGATATTTAGACTGGTGAATCTGACTATGTTTTAGGCATAATTCTCACTCTACATAGTCATCTAGTAGCATAAAATAGTGACACTCTCAGATATTGTCCGTAAATACCCCATCTATGAAAGGGAAATGTATTTCATTGTACAAGCTTGTTGTCAATGGAAACATTTAATCTTGGGAAAGGAGACAATCATCCACATTGATCACAAGCCTCTACAATTCATACATAAACAGGGAATGTTGTAGAACAACAACCATCAAAATTGGTCCACATACCTACAATAGTTTCATCTCAACATCAAGTATAATACATGGAGCACAAATCATGTCGTTGATTGCATCATTCGACCTCCCGTGACTGCACTCACCACTTTGCTCCAATCCTATGGGAATGAGGCATCTAAGTGCCCCCAACTTTATCAACAATATCCTAACATCGCCACCACCTATCATCTCTTGGGTAAAGTTGAAAATGTAACCGATTTTCACATTTAGGATGGGCTATTATGCCAACTGGGCCACCTCTATGTTCTTGCAAGCGAGCGTGCAAAGCTGATTTTGGAGGCTCACTATAGTCAAATGGAAAGACATTTTGGTGTGGATAAATTTGTGGTTGTTCTATAGAAATATTTTTATTGGTCAAAAATTCAACAGGATGTCAGCAAGTATATCATATCTTGCACTGCATGTGTCATTTCCAATCCATCCATGAAGAAGCAAGGATTATAAACCACTCTTCCTACTCATGAGATTCCTTGGGAATCCATCTCGATAGATTACATCTCTGGCCTTTCGTCCACCAAGAAAGGAAATGATTGTGTATTTGTGGTGGGTGAGCGGTTTTCAAGGATGGCCACTCTCACACCCTACAAGAAGAGCATCACAGTGACAAATACTTCCAATCTCACTAAATCCATTGCCTTCCACCCTCAAACGAATGGCTAGACAAAGGTCATCAATCGGATGATTGTGCATATCCTACGCATGTATAACTATAAGAATTCACTCACATGGGATGAGAGTCTTCCCTATGTTCAACATAACTAAAACATGTCTCTCCATAGCTCCACCAGCCATAGCCCATTTCAAGTGACACTAGGATCCCAACCCTTGGGTCCCATTGATGTTGCAGTACCTATTTCAACCACATAGACAAAATATTCTCATATTCGGTCTCTGGTTGACGAATACACTAGATTAGTTAAGTGGATTCAGCACATCCACCAACAGGTCCATGATATTTTGTAGAAAACCAATTCTAAGTACAAGAAGCTCCATGATCAACATCGGGCACCACACAAGTTTCAAGTGGGAGACAAGATCTGCTTACTTTTTTTGAAAGAATGCCTTACAGGGTCCCATCGGAAGCTCCGTCCACTTCGCTATGGTCCTTACACTTTCACCAAGGTTGTGGGTGACAATTCTTTCGAGCTCAACACACCCCCCTTCCTTGGATTGCACCCAATGTTCAATGTGGAAATCCTTCATCCATATTTTCCACCATTATTCAACACCTCATAGATCATAGAATAGTTGGAACCAACAAACCTAAACCTTGACTGCATGGAATAGTTATCCACTGATTAGATAGTGGTCACAGAGGTCAAGGGCACTTGCGAGTAAAGGATCCCATTTTATCGGGTTGTTAGGGCAGGGAAGCTCCTGCACCAAGGCAAGTGGCTCACCCACGACAAGATTCAGTACAAATTTCCTCACCTGATGGGGGAACTGAATGCAATGTAGATAATTCACTCCTAAGGTGGGAGGACTGATCCAGGTGGATATTGGTGGTCACCCACCTATTCCAACTGGATCCTCTTGACATTTTTTAGTTCAACACGTTTGTCTGTAATGATGGAATTTCTTTGTAATATTGGGTTTTTCACTTCCAGGTATATCCTAAATCCCTAAAAAAAATCCAAGTGGATATTTGTGGCCTCCCACCTATTCCAACTGACTTATTTTTTAAGTTTTCATCTAAGTAGATATTTATGTACTTCAACGATCGTTTTGTTGCTCTAAAAAGTGTTTTTTTTTTCTTTCCATAGTAAAAAAATGTAGATGAAGTCAATGTTTTACTTAATAATGTGTAGCTCTCTATAATACCTTTCCAAAGGTCTATAAAACGCCTAAAACAAAGTTCGTATGCAAAAGTTATGACCCAGGGAATTTGAGGTGCCAACTTACCCATGAGGTCCCACATAAATTTTGGTGTTTCATCTCCTAGGGTTAATTTTTTAGATTTTTAGGGTTTTGGTATTCATGAGTAATGCTAAAAAGGCCTCTCTATCCTCATTGTAATCATTCTACTCAAATGAATATGCATAGAGGCCACATCTCTTTTCAGAGATAGATACCACCATTTGAGCAAGTTGTTTTCAGTTTTGTAGTTTTATAGTTTCATCCTATTTTATTTATTCAATAGAACTTATTTTTCGTTGGATATGTGTTTTTGTTATTCTTATATGGAGGTTTCTCCTATTCCTTTGATTGAATACTCATACTCATCACCAAGCTTCACCTTACGAGGTGAATCTTTCTGAGCAAGAATTGAGAGAGAATCCTCGTAACAGTAACCAGTCATGTGTTTAAAAGAAACATTGTCAAAAATCCATGTGTCACTTCCATGAGTGGCAGTTCCTATCAAAGATGATATCAATACATGTTCTTCACTTGAATCATAATGTTTTGTTATTATCTGACCAAACCCTTGATAATGTTTTGTTATGAGACTGAAATTGTAATGGATTTGGGAACGAAATGAGACTGATAAAGTGGAGATGATATTGTATGTGAATTAAACATCTATATAACATTTTTATAACATTTTTAGCGGTCAGTATTTCAAGGTAATGTGAAGCACTGTGTTTGATTATTTCCAAATTAAAAAAAAAGTTAGTTATTCCAATGTTATGACGCCAATTCATACATTGAATACGAGGATTATTTTGCTTGGGCAATAAATATAAATATAACAACTTACGTATTTGAAAGTTATGTTGTTAATATATATAATAAAATGTAAATTCATACAGTTGAATAAGTGGATTATTTAGTTTGCGGGTCAAAGAGGAGAATTTAGTATCTCAAAGTTATCATGTTAAAATACAGTTGAATAAGTGGATTATTTAGCTTGAGAGTTAAAGAGGAGAATTTAGTATTTCAAAGTTATCATGTTAAAATTTAGATATTTAATAAGTATATATTTAATATGAAAAAATAGAAATAAGAATTTAATATTTAATATGAAAAATAAAAGATACAAATTTAGTATTTCAAAATTATAAATTTAATATACATATTTAATATCAAAAATAGAAATAAAGATTGGTTTGTTCACATTTTCAAAAATAAAATAGATGTTCCCAAGTTATAATATCATTAAATGTGTTTGAATATCTATAATTTATAGATTTAATTATTTGTATATATAATTAAATATAATATATTTATTTTGATTATATAATTAAATATAATATATTTTATTTTGATTATGAAATATTTTTAAATAATGTTTAAGTTTATTAATGTGAATTAATGGTACATGGACATCTGTTTTAAAATAGAAATCTGTATCATTGTTTCAAAGTTACCATATCAATACACATATTAAAATGAGCTTTTCTTGGTGGAGATTTCAACTATAAGAATTTAATAATTACAAGATAAGAATCCAATATACATATTTAATATGAGAAATAAGGGAAAAAAATTTCTTATTTAATATGGAAAATAAGGAATAAAAATTTGTTATTTTAAAGTTAAAAAGTTATTATACATATTTAATATGGGAAATAATAGTTGGTTTGTTGGCATTCTCAAAAATAAAATATAATATTCCCAAGTTATGATATCAATAGATATGTTTGAATATGTTTGATTTATACGTGTTATTATATATATATATATATATATATATATATAAATGTAATATATATAATTTTGTTTATATAATTAAATATTATATATTTTATTTTGGTCATGGAAAATTTTAAATCATGTTTAGGTTTATTTATGTGAATTAATGGTTGATGGACATATTTTTTAAGAGATATTTTAGCATTGAGTTTGAAATATATTGGTATTTGAAAGTTGCTATGTTAATATACATATTAAAATATGTGAGTAAGTGGATTACTTTTCTTCCGTTTCAAAGAGAAAAACTTAGTATTCCAAACTTACCATGTTAAATACATATTAAAAGGAGGATTGGTTTGTTGGCATTTCAAAGATAAGAGTTTGGGAATTCAATGTTAAGAAGCTAATATACATATTTAATATGGGAAATAAGGGATGCCAATTTTTTATTTAACATGAGAAATAAGTCATACTTATTCTGTATTTAATATGGGTTGGTTCCTTGGTATTTTCAAAGATAAAATATCTTGTTTCCAAGTTATGATATCAATAGATGTGTTTGAATATGTGTGATTTATAGGCATTATTATGTGTATATCTAATTAAATATAATATATTTTATTTGGATTATGAAAAGTTTTAAATGATGTTTAACTTTATTTATGTAAGTTATTAGTTGATGGACATCCATTTTAGAATAAAGATCTTCCATAGTTCCAAAGCTATGGAAGAAGTTCCTATAGAAAACACCATATAATTTTTCTTAGTTATATATTATCAAAATGGATGATTTGAACAATCTAGTCATAGATTTCAGATCCAAAATATATAATTTAGTCAATAGCATTAATTTCAAATAAAACAAAATTTCAAATAAAATGATTTTTTTCAATGAAAAGATCTCAGTCATCTTATCAAGGTGGTGTCTTAATTTCAAATAAAATAAAATTTCAAATAAAATGATTTTTTTCAATGAAAATATCTTAGTCATCTTATTAAGGTGGTATCTTAAGAAAGAAAAGTTTTAAATGATGTTTGTCTTCATTTATGTCAATGTATTGTTTATTGTTGGTAGTCAAACAACCTTTTTAAAATAGATATCTTTTATAATTAATTTTCATTTTCAAATTGTTTTAGTTCCAAAGATATGGAAGAAGTTAAGATAGAAAACATCATATAAATTTTCTTTTAGCATTGAGTGTGAAATATATTGGCATTTAAAAGTTACTATGTTAATATACATATTAAAATATCTGAGTGGGTGGATTACTTGTGTTTCAAAGAGAAAAACTTAGTATTTCAAAGTTACCATGTTAATATACATATTAAAAAGAGGGTTGGTTTGTTGGCATTTCAAGGATAAGAGCTTGAGAATTCAATGTCACGAAGCCAATATGCATATTTAATATGGGAAATAAGAGATACCAATTTTTTATTTAACATGAGAAATAAGGGATACTGATTTTGTATTTAATATGGGAAATATGGGTTGGTTCCTTGGTATTTTCATAGATAAAATATCATGTTTCCAAGTTATGATATCAATAGATGTGTTTGAATATGTGTGATTTATAGGTGTTATTATGTGTATATCTAATTAAATATAATATATTTTATTTGCATTATGAGAAGTTAGGTATTTGAAAGTTAGGTATTTTCATAAATATAACAACTTAGGTATTTGAAAGTTAAGTTGTTAATATACATAATAAAATGTGAATTACATTTGAATAAGTGGATTATTTAACTTGAGGGTCAAAGAGGAGAATTTGGTATTTCTAGTAGATTATTTAGCTGGAGAATTTAGTATTTCAAAATTATCATGTTAAAATTTAGATATTTAATAGGTATATATTTAATATGAAAAATTAGGAATAAGAATTTAATATTTAATATGAAAAATAAAGGATAAAAATTTGGTATTTCAAAATTATAATGTTAATATACATATTTAATATAGAATTAAGGGTTGGTTTGTTGGCATTTTCAAAGATAAAATAGATATTCCAATAGGTGTGTTTGAATATGTATAATTTATAGATATAATTGTTTGTATATATAATTAAATATAATATATTTACTTTTATTATATAATTAAATACAATATATTTTATTTTGATTATGGAATGTTTTTAAATGATGTTTAAATTTATTAATGTGAATTAATGGTAGATGGACATCTTTTCTAAAATAGAGATCCTTTATCATTGTTTCAAAATTACTATGTCAATATACTTATTAAAATGAGCTTTTGTTGGTGAGGATTTCAACTATAAGAGTTTGGTAATTACAAGTTAAGAAGCCAATATACATATTTAATATGGGAAATAAGGGACACAAATTTCTTATTTAATATGGGAAATAAGTTTTAAAAATTTATTATTTTAAAGTTAAGAAGTTAATATACATATTTAATATGGAAAATAATGATTGGTTTGTTGGCATTTTCAAAGACAAAATATAGTGTTAACACGTTATGATATCAATACATGTGTTTGAATATGTGTGATTTATAGGTGTTATTATTTATATATATAATTAAATATGCTATATATAATTTTAATTATATAATTAAATATAATATATTTTATTTTTATCATGGAAAGTTTTAAATCATGTTTAAGTTTATTTATGTAAATTAATGATTGATGGACATCTTTTTTAAGAGATATTTTAGTATTGAATCTGAAATATATTGATATTTGGAAGTTACTATGTTAATATACATTACTTGAGTTTCAAAGACAAAAACTTAGTATTTCAAAGTTACCATGTTAATATACATATTAAAAGGAGGGTTGGTTTGTTGGCATTTCAACTATAAGAGTTTGGGAATGCAATGTTACCAAGCCAATATACATATTTAATATGGGAAATAAGGGATACAAATTTTGTATTTAATATGGGAAATAAGGGATATTGATTTTGTATTTAATATAGGAAATAAGAGTTTCTTCCTTGGTATTTCAAAGATAAAATATCTTGTTTCGAAGTTATGATATCAATAAATGTGTTTGAATATGTGTGATTTATAGGTGTTATTATCTGTATATCTAAATAAATATAATATATTTTATTTGGATTATGAAAAGTCCTAAATGATGTTTAACCGTATTTATGTGAGTTATTACTTGATGGACATCGATTTTAAAATAGAGATCTTCCATAGTTCCAAATCTATGGAAGAAGTTCCTATAGAAAACATCATATAAATTTTCTTAGTTATATATTATGAAAATTGATGATTTGGAAAAATTATTGAGAGATTTGAGATCTAAAATATATAATTTAGTCAATCACATTAATTTTCAAATAAAATGTTTTTTTTAAGTAAAAGATTTGAACCCCCAGATGGGGTGCCATGCAGAGAGGGAAGGAAACACGGAATAGAGTTGGGCGATGCCATAAATGTTGGCCACCGTCTCCCATCTCCTCACCATTAAAGATGGGAGTGAACCCAAGCAGCCGATACCAGGCGACGAGGCCTCTCACGTGAGCAAAGAGGACGGTCGATTAGAGCATTAAGAACGCAACCTTAATGGCCAAAGTTGTCACCTTCATCCTTATCAACCACCTTGGAGGATTTGTGATGCATTTGGAGATTGAAGGGTCGAAGGCTGAACCTTCGGAGTGCAGGAACATAGACACCTTTTCAGTCAGAATTTCAGCCATAGATTTTCTTCTATACATGCCGAGAGCAAGGGGACGACCTCGCAAAGGCGCGGCGTGGTATGTATTTGACTCATGCAGGAAGCGACAGAAGAATTTTGAAAAATCATTGGTTATAGATGGCAAGAGGAGAACGAGGAAGTCTGGAAGAAATGGAACGTATCCCATGGAGTATGTGGAGGAGATTGCTCCGGATGAACCCATCCAATATTACCTAGAACATATCCTCTTCACTGTCCCGGACAATTAGTATACCCCCACCTGTTTCGGGAAGGATGCCATACCCCCTGCTCCAAGAACAACACATGATCCCAGGGAAGATGATCTAGCTAAGGAATTCACAACCTGCTACGTTGAGGAAGAATCCCAAGATGACACAAAAGAAAAGATCCATACTACAAGCGGTGAACCTCCTAAGAAAGTGGCACAACAGAACAAGCAGCAAGAACACTAGGGTGGCAGCGTAAAAGAAGGCAAGGATGAGACTGACGCACAGAAGCTAGCTCCCCTTTCCTCCACTCCACGAGAATTGTAGGACCAGCCACCACTCCTTCACCCAGAGCACCTGGAATCAATTTTTGAAACACGTAGCATGGTGGATGACCAGATCTTCATGGCCATCCGATGATCTGAAAATTAACTTGATCTAAAATTCAAGATCTTTTAACCATTATTTGCATGTGAATTTTTAACTGTTAACCATATTTGTAATGCAAAATTAAAGAACATCCATCAAGCACATGAGCACATAAACATGTAAGCAAACCATCTATGAACAAGAATTGGTAACGGAGTTCACCAGACCCCCTGGCTACGTCTCTGGGCCACTTTCCAAATGGGAAGGTCGATAGATTAAGTATTCAAATGCTTACAAAGTGAATTCTGAATTATGTCTGTCATATACAGTAATAGACTTCAACAATAGCCGCAAGATGAAATTATGAGACTTTTAAGTATGAACATGAATACCTTTCTGTGTATCTGAAAGATTCTGTGAGCACTTTTCTGTCTCGATGCCTGAATACAAAAACCAAAGTTGGATCTGGAATCCTTGCAAAAAAACGAGACTTTTGAGTATAAACTCGATATATTTCATAACTGGATTCAAAATGCCCTTCTTGGCACAATTCCCAAAATCTTCCTCTGATATGTACAGTCCATACGACCTCGGGATGCATGCAAATCTAGAACCACCTTGATCTACATGCAAAACCATGTCGGTTTGCATCCAAATACACCTCGGGATGCATGCAAAACCACCTCGGTCTACATGCAAAACCACCACGATCATTGTGCAAAACCACCTCGAGTTGTGTGCCAGTCTCTGCCTGCATAAAAAATCCCACCTTGGGATCCATGCCCATGGCTCATTTAAATAATGGAAAAAACAAACCAAAAAGGGCGTGGGCCATAGGCCAAGCGCCCACCCAAATCCCATCAAATTAGACACTTTTTAAGGTTATCGCGCCACCTCTTTCCACGTCTCATGGCAGTGGCATGTTGGTAGTTGTGGTGGTTAGGGGGGTGGAAGTCCCGGGGTCAAACCCGCATGCTTCTCCTCCCACCGCATATGTGATTTTGATATATGATATGGCATATGGTTGAACTTTGGAGTATTTATATGGTTGGATTTTGGGTTATAACATATGGTTTTGATATATCATATGGTTGAACTTTGGTGTATTTATATGGTTGGATTTTGGGTTATAACATATAGTTGAATATCATATGGTTGAACTTTGGCATATTTATATAGTTGAATATCATTTAAATACCAAGGGGGGGGGGCTCGGTGTTGGCAAGGTTGAGGGCTAAGCCCTTGATAACCCCCCTTTTTCCCAACCATGGGGTCATGGTGGCCTTATTCTAAGGCCTTGGGTTCAATTCCCATAGCCCCAAATTACATTTTTTAACCATTTCTAACCATTTTTTCACCATCTTTGATGAAACTTAAACTATGATATCTTCGTCATCTAGAGGCCGTTTTTTGCGAAACAAACATCACCAAAAAGCTGTCGACGAGATCTTCCACTTTGTAAGATTTACTTTGCATTTTGAATACTTTAAATCTATCAAATTTTAAGATGATCCACCTGGATCAAACCTTCCCACTGGAAAGCTCTTTGGCCACAAAAAGTATGAAATCATTCAGAAAATAAGTGAGGGTATAATTCCCTCACTCTTCTGGTCTCTAACCACCTTTATTTGCTTGGATGAATTCCTTTTAACCCTACATGAAGAAACTCCTTGTCTCCTCTTCGTGAAGATATGACCTTTTTTTTGAGTATTACATCTTCCTGAAGCTCATTAAGATACTCAAGAGAAAACTCATCCACAGAAGGTACTTGAACCTGTACATCTTGGTCTATAATCATAGGCGACTCATACAATTTCAATTTTTCCACATTAACAAATGAATACATTTTCATATAAGGAGGCAATTCTAACTGGAAAGCATTATTACCGACTTTGTCCAAAATTGTAAAGGGTCCATACCTAATAGGTTTCAACTTTCTACCTTCACCTTGAAGTCGATATTTGTTGATATGAAGCCATACTTGATCACCAATCTGAAAATGATGATCTATGCGATGCTTGTCATGACTTTTTTTGTATTTGTCCTGACTTAATTCCAACTATTCCTATACTGATTGATGAATTACCTGAATCTGTTGAATAAACCTTTGATCTTTATCTACATCAACCTGTTCACATTCCATTGTATCTTTCCCAAAAATCAAGTCTAAAGGAGACTTTGTCAAGTACCCAAAACATGTCTCGAAAGGAGACTTTTGAGTAGAAGAGTGTATAGCTATGTTGTAGGCATGTTGTACATAATGCAATTGTTCATCCCAAAGCTTGGGATGCTTAGCACAATACCCTCAAAGAATATGTACCACATTCTGGTTGACCACTTCATTTTGACCATTGGTTTGTGGATGAAATGTTGTGCTTTTCTTCAACTTTGTGTCCATAAGTTCCCATAACGATAACCAAAATTTCCCAAGAAAACGGGAATCTCGATAAAAAATAATAGAAGTAGGAAGTCCAAAATGGACCCATACATTTTGGAAGAACAAATGAGCATTCATCTTAGCTGTGATCTACTTTTTACTAAATCGATCCACAACAACATGCAGATAGTCATGTCCTTTTCTAGACATTGGTAAACCTCCTACGAAATCCATTGAAACACTTTCCCATGGATGAGAAGGAACTGGAAGTGGATTGTACAAGCCTAACTTTTTGTTACTTGGTTTGCGTGTTTCACACATGACACAACCTTTTACATATTTAGACATTGTTTCATTCATTCGAGTCCAATAACAAAATTTTTGTAATTGTGCTATGGTTTTACCTACTCCAAAATGCCCTGAAATGAGAGAAGTGTGAGATTCTCTTATCACATGCACTCTTTCACTTTTTGGAATATAGATTTTACCAAGATGATACAACAACTTATCATTGATATGATGATTCAATTCTTCATTCTGATAACCATGCCTTAGTGATTCATAAACTTCTTTGAAATCTTTATCCTTGGTATATTGTTCAACATAGCTTGCATGAACTAAAGGACTTTGTTGAATAAAAATAGAAGCATTTGTTGGAGGTCTAGATAACATATCTACAACTTTGTTCTGAATTCCTTCCTTATACTTAATAACCAAATGAAATTGTTGTAAAAACCCATCCATCTGAAATGCCCTGATTTTTGTAGCTTAGTTTGCGATTGTAAATATTATAGTGGTTGATGATAAGTATGTATGATTGTTTCTTTACCCATTAGATAATGTTTCCACTTTTTAACAATTTGTACTAATGCATACAACTCTTTCTCATAGGTTGGATAGTTGATTATTGTTTTAGAGAAAGTTTCAGAATGATAGCATATTTCTTTTTTATGTTGCATTAAGACTACCCCCATTGCATAATCACTAGCATCAGTTTCTATCTCAAATGGTTGTTGTAGATCCGGTAGTGAAAGTAATGGAGCTGTGATGATCTTTTCTGATGCAGAAGCATCGCGAACATCAAGCGAGCCAGTGTGGAGACAACGAACAGCTGGAAAAGCACCCAGCCTAAATTTTGAAATCACCTTGAAGTTGATGCGCAATCTTAAATAAGATAATTAAGAAGGAGCGCCTTTGTATAATGTAAATGGACCTTGAGCGATTTTATCTCATCCTTAGTAGGTAGACGACATTTAAAGTAGTTAATGCAAGTAGGTAGAATTGAATGTGTAGATTTGACAGTTTTAGAGCGCAACAGGGAAACGGGATATAGACACCCTCATTGTGTATTGTAACATTATTATGAGAAAGCAGCATTGTTGGGAAGAGCAAGAGCATGCAGAGAGCTGTGTAAGAACACCCATGTACAGATATTTGGATTAATAGAAAAATTTTGATTCAAATTCATGGTTTCGTGTGTGTTCTCTGTGTATTGATGCTGAATGATATGCTCATGAATGTTTGCTTCCTATTATACATTTTCTTTATGTGTTGTGTATATGATTTCATGTTTTGAGTTTGAAGTCTGAAAGGAAGTAGGAATGAGTTTCAATTGTTTCTCTATCTGA
>SNQJ01S0013497.1:65749-80490 GCA_010110895.2 Picea sitchensis
GTGATGTCATTCCTATGGATGTTTGTCATCTATTGCTGGGTAGACCATGGAAATATGATAGGAATGTGATTCATGATGGGAGAATGAACACATACACCCTAGAGAAGAATGGGAGGACTCACATGTTTCTTCCAATTAAGGATAAGGAGGTGAAGCCATAAGTAAGAAACACTGTACTTATCATGAGTGGGAAGGAACTTCTTACAGAGGTTAAGAAGAAGGAAGATCCACAGTTCATAGTGGTCAGAAAATCGAAGATTGTTTTGACCAGCACAAGGGTGGATTATTTACCAGACGAAGTTCAGGAACTGCTGGAAGAGTTCGCTGACATAGTAGTGGATGAATTACCTTGTTCATTGCCACCAATCAGAAGTGTGAGCCATCATATTGATCTCATACCAGGAGCTAGTTTTCCAAACAAATCCACATACAGATTGACGCAGCAAGAGAATGAAGAAGTTAAGAGGCAAGTCCAGGAGTCCATGTGTTATTCCAACAGTACTCAGTCCAAAGAAAGATGGAAGCTGGAGGATGTGTACTAAGTTGAGAGCGATTAAAAAGATAACCATCAGGTACAAATTTCCATTGCCAAGGATGGATGATCTTATGGATTGCTTGAGTGGAGCAAAGTATTTTTCAAAGATTGATTTGAAAAGTGGTTATCATCAAATCCGCATGAGAGAAGGTGATGAGTGGAAGACAACATTCAAAACAAATGAAGGGTTGTATGAATGGATTGTTATGCCATTTGGATTAATAAATGCATCAAGTACCTTCATGAGGTTGATGAACGAAGTCCTGAAGGAGTTCATTGGAAAATTTGTTATCGTGTATTTAGATGACATACTAGTTTACAGTAAAACAGTGGCAGAGTATCTGAAGCATTTAGCTATAGTAATGCATAAATTACAGTAGGAGAAGTTGTTGATAAACATGAAGAAATCCTCATTCATGAAGACAGAGCTCATTTACTTGGGGTCTGTTATTTCTGCAAATGAGTTGAGGATGGATCCATATAAGGTGGAGGTAATCAAGAATTGGACATCACCGAAGAATGTTTTTGAGGTGAGAAGTTTTCATAGATTGGCTAGTTTCTACCGAAAACTCATCAGGAATTTCAGTGGAATTAGCACAACAATGATGGATACAGTGAAGAAAAGACATAAGTCTTTTCATTAGACAGAGCAAGCTAAAAAGAGTTTTAATCTGTTGAAGAGGAAGATCACAGAACGACCAGTTTTGGTGTTGCCGGATTTCTAGAAAATATTTCAAGTGAAATGCGATGCAAGCAGATTTTCAATTGGGGCAGTCTTGAGTCAGGAAGATAGGTCGATAGCATACTTCAGCGAGAAGATGAAAGAATCGAAATTGAAGTAATCCACTTACGATAAGGAGTTCTATTCTATTATCCAGGCATTGAAGAAATGGAGGCATTACTTGATCCCGAAAGAGTTTGTCTTATACAGTGACAATCATGCGTTGCAATTTGTGACTCAACAGGAGAAGTTGAATCAGAGACATGTAAAATGGGTTGAGTATATGTAGAATTTCACTTTTGTGATTAAACATATTTCTGGTACTGCTAACAAAGTTGTTGATGCTTTGAGCAGGAAGTGTTTGTTGTTGCAGGAGTTCAAAGTCAAAACATTAGGTTTTGATGATCTTAGGGACATGTACGCTGATGATCATGATTTTAGGGAAGCATATGAAGCAGCAGAGAATCCAATTCTCAGAAACCTAAGCCAATGGATAGACTACATGATCCAGGAAGGGTTTTTGTTTAGGGGCAATGAGTTGTGTATTCTGAAATGATCCATGAGGGAGAATCTGCTAAAGGAAAAACACACTGGAGGATTGGCAGGGAACTTTGGTCACAACAAGACGTTTGCAAAGCTGAATGAGTCATATGAGATTCATGGACAGATGAAAAATTTGCCAGCATTCGAAGGGAAGGAAGAAGAATGTGCGATTTTATCAACCATTTCCCAAACCTGAGAGGCTGTGGGATGCAATTAGCATGGATTTCATATTGGGGTTGCCAAGAACACAAAGAGGTTGTGATTCGATCTTTGTGGTGGTGGATAGATTTTCCAAGATGGCACACTTCATTCCATGTCAGAAAACCAGTGACCCAACTCACATTGCGAACCTTTTTTTCAAAGAAGTCATTCGACTTCATGGCTTACCAAGAAGCATAGTTTCGGATCGAGATACAAAGTTCATAGAGCACTTTTGGAGGACCTTATGGAAGAATCTGGGGACTAACTTGTCATTTAGTTCGGCTTATCATCCTCAGACATATGGACAGACAGAAGTAGTGAATAGGAGTCTGGGAGACTTTCTGAGAAGCTTGGTGACAGAACACCAAAGCAAGTGGGACAATATATTACCACAAGCAGAGTTTGCGTATAATGACTCAGTTAATAGTAGCACAGGGCAGAGTCCATTTTAGATTTTCTATGGCATGTAGCCAAGAGGAATTTCTGAACTGATGGATTTAGAACAGACTGCAACTAGGAGTGCTAGTGCAGAAGAATTCATAGAGGCGATGAAGGAACTTCACAGCCAGGTGAGGGAGCGATTGCAGAATTCAAGTCAGGAATATAAGGGAAGAGCGGATCAACATAGAAGACAACTTCAGTTTGAGGTTGGTGACTTGATTCT
The DNA here is from genome assembly GCA_010110895.2 of Picea sitchensis. Lineage (NCBI taxonomy): Eukaryota > Viridiplantae > Streptophyta > Pinopsida > Pinales > Pinaceae > Picea > Picea sitchensis. The sequence continues at coordinate 68,414 of SNQJ01S0013497.1, forward strand.
GGCACATTTAAGGAAAGAAAGGTTCCTGAGAGGAACATATACTAAGCTGAAGATGAAGAAAATCGAGCCATGTAGGGTCTTGAAGAAACTTGGGGCGAATGCTTATGAGATTGAATTACCCGATGTGATCAGAATTTATCTGATATTCAACATCTCATATTTGTACCCATATAAAGCTGAGGAAGAAGGGACTGGAGATGAGAAGCCAGTGATCCAGTGGATGAAACAGATGCCAGTTGCAGATAAGCCATAGATGGAATGCATACTGGACAAAAGAGTGAGAAAGAAGACCAGGCGAAAGGAATATTTTGAGTATCTGGTCAAACGGAAAGGCCATCCAGTTGAATATGCCAGCTGGGAGAGTGAGGCAGAGATACAGAAGCATGGATAGACCATGCGTGAGCTCATGGATAGGATCCCATGAAAATTTTCAAGCCAAGGAGTATGATGCAGGAGCATCGCCAACATCAAGCGAGCCAGCATGGAGACAACAGACATCTGGAAAAGCACCCAGCCTAAATTTTGAAATCACCTTGAAGTTGATGCGCAATCTTAAATAAGATAATTAAGGAGGAGCGCCTTTGTATACTGTAAACAGACCTTGAGGGATTTGCTCTCGTCCTTAGTAGGTAGACGACATTTAAAGTAGTTAATGCAAGTAGTTAGAATTGAATGTGTAGATTTGACAGTTTTAGAGCAAAAGAGGGAAACAGGATATAAACACCCTCATTTTGTATTGTAACATTATTCTAAGAAAGCAGCATTGTTGGGAAGAGCAAGAGCATGCAGAGAGCTGTGTAAGAACACCCATGTACAAATATTTGGATTAATAGAAAACGTTTGATTCAAATTCATGGTTTCGTGTTTGTTCTCTGTGTATTGATGCTAAATGATATGCTCATGAATGTTTGCTTCCTATTATACATTTTCTTTATGTGTTGTGTATATGATTTCATGTTTTGAGTTTGAAGTCTGAAAGGAAGTAGGAATGAGTTTCAATTGTTTCTCTATCTGAGTAAGAGTTCCTGCAAGGAGTGCAGTCGAATTGACCGCAAGGAGTGCGTTGACAAAGGGTTCAGATAGGATAGCTTTTGTTCTCATTCAAAAGTGCAGACAGGCACAGGAGCCGTGCAAGGAGTGCGCAGGCCGAGGGAAATCTCAGAGTTGTGGACCTGAGTGAAGCATTGAAAGACTGCTGCTGTAGGTGTGCGCAGAGTCGAAGGGATTCAACACTTGGAAGTGTTTGAAGGTTTCGGCAAGGAGTGCACGCAAGATTCTTCTTTAAGACTCGACGCTGAGAGAAATCTCAGGAGGTATATGACCTTCGAGTAATCGTCAAAGAGAAGAACTGGAAGCTTGTGTCGTGGAGTGTTTAGCAGGCATTGCAAGTTTGCGTATAGGTGAACAAGTTTTCATGGAGGAATACTTGGTTCATTTTGCAGAAATCATCAGGAAGGATGGACGGTCGGAATTCTCTGAGGAGAATTCGTGAATTTATGTGGGTCGTTAGATTTCACGGAGGAACAGGGGGAGATATGGTGAAGTATTCCCTAAAGGTTCAAATATCAGGAGTGGCAGGACCATAGATCTGAGTCACAAGGACCATCGGATTTACTTGTGGATTTCCATATCAGAGTTTTGGAGGTTGAAGTCCCATAAATGTTGCAATAGGAATCGTGATATCATGAAACGCGATATCCCAAAAGCTAAGGGGATTTTGTGGGGCCATAGGGAGTCAGTGAGTAGACAGGTGGCATGCCATTTTGAAGTTTGATGGGGTGAAGTCCCAAACTCATTACATCAGGATTCTTGATACCGTGAAGTCCAAAGTCCCGACAGAAGTGAGTGGTGTTAAAAAGTCAAAACTCGCGAGGTGTATCGTAGTTTCGGAAAATCGGGATTCGGAAGTCGAGGAGACAAGTTTCTCGACATCGCGATTTCCGAAATTGTGATAGGGAAAATACTGAAAGAAAAAATAAAAGGTCAGCATTGACTGTATCAGGAATCAGGGATTCGAGAGTCCGACGCTTGACAACTGACCTCGCGAATTTGTGAAGTCTGATCTCCCGAGTGTAAGGAGAGGATCCCATGAAGAATTTGTTGTGGGTGCAGATTTACCGATAGGGAAATAGAAGAGTGTTAGAGTTCTTCGGGCCGTGGTAAAGTAAAGATCCTGTGTGCACGCCGACCTTCCGACCTGCAGGTTGTGGGGTTGCGGCGTCGCCACCATTTTATTTTAGTGTGTCGAAGGATTTATGTTCCTTGCCTTCCCACTGAAAGACTTTGTTCATACCTGTCAAAGCATGTAAGGGAGAAGCTATGAAGGAGAAGTTCACAATGAACTTCCTGCAATATTGGGCCGCTCCCAAAAAGCTTCCTACTTCTGTTACATTATTTGGCTTAGGCCAATTTACAATGACCTCAACTTTAGAGGGATCAATCTTCAATTCTCTTCCCCCTACAATGTAACCTAAATATACTAAAGATGTCTTTCCAAATTCACATTTAAACATCTTTAAATAGAATTTTCCCCTTACAAGTACATCAAATACCTGTTTAACATACTTGACATGATATTCCCAAGTTCAACTAAAAATCAAAATATCATCTAAGTAGACTATGCGAAAATCATCAATGAAGGGTCTAAACACATCATTCATCACCCTCATAAATGTTGCGGGTGCATTACAAAGCCTGAATGGCATTACCACCCATTCATACAATCCTTGTTTGGTTTTAAAAGTTGTTTTCCAAATATCATTGTCATGAATACGGATTTGATGGTAGCCACTTCTTAATTCTAGCTTAGTGAAAAATATTGCATTCTTTAACTGATCTAAAAGATCATCAATTCAAGGAAGAGGATACCTGTTCTTTATTGTGATTTTGTTCAGTGCCCTATAATCAACACACATATGTGATGTGCCATATTTATTTGGCACCAAAACAATTGGTGAACCACTCAGAGAGGAACTTGGTCGAATGGTCCCTCTTTCAATCAATTCCTGAACCTATTTATTTATCTCTGCATTCTCAGTAATAGAAGACCTATACATACCAACATTAGGAAGAGGTGCATCCTACTGCAAATGTATTTCATGTTGAATTTCCCTTTTAGGAGGTAAACCTTCAGGTTCTTGAAAAAGATATCATAGTCAGATACCACCTTTATCAAGTCCTTTTTAATTTTAGGATCACAACCTTTAAAGGATTCAATTTATTCAACATCTTTTGCTTTGACTATCATAAGCACAAAATTCTTACTTGCATTTATTAACCTCTTCATTTGATTTGTAGAAACTAAAGAAAGATTAGTTTTCATGCGATGTGCATGAATGATATATTCAATACCATCCTTAGTGAGATGATACTTGTTATCTTCCCTGTAAAAGATAGCATTCCTATCATATAGATATGGACTACCCAACACAATACCACATATATCCAATGGAACCACATCTAGATCTACATCATCCAAAAATCGAGAAGTGATGGAAAACCTAAGTCTACATTGTTTTGTAACTTGTAATCGTGCATTATCACATACCCATCCAAGTGGATATGGCTTAGGCTGTAACTTATTTTCCAATTGTAATTTTTTAACAATTTCTTCTGAAATGAGGTTTTCTTGTGATCCACTATCAAAAAGAGTTTCAATTTTTGTATGCTTAGAGATAACTCTAATATGAAATAACTCACTTCTCTTTCTTTCATCAATAACAGGTTCATTTATTTAAACAGAACAAGAAGGAATATTACCTTGGATGCTTGTAGCAATCACCTTAGTTTCATCCCCAGAGTCTGATCCCAAATCACGTTGGATTACTGCTGCAGTAGTCTTTTTGTCTTCTTTACTCCAAAACTTTTTAGGCTTGAGCTCTGGATGAAGTTTACAACATTTGGAAGCATCATGACCTTTCTTCTGGCAATGAGTACATGTAGGCTTATCTCCTTCCCTCTTCAAAGTAATTGTGTGCTTACTTTTCCCTTTACCTTTAAACTTATTTCCATCAGGTTTGAAAGGTTTCTTGGAAAAGTTCTATTTGGTATTCTTCCCCTTTGTCTCTATGTGAGTTGCTTGAACACACACCTCATCAAGGTTAGTCGGATTAAACATCAATATCATATGACGTAAATAACTATGCAATCCTCCTATATATTTGAGAAGAGTTTCCTGGGTGTACAGAGGTATACCAAGAACCAGTGCTCTTTTTTGAAATTCTTGTGTGTATTCTTGCACACTTTATCCCCTATATTACCTCAAATTATGCCAATCCATCATAGCTTGTTGCATATACCCTAATGGATAAAATTTCTTTTCAAGTGCTAAAATGAACTCATACCAAGAGGAAACGATTTTGCCTTTTGTGGAAAGATCCTCTTGAGATCTTCTCTCCCACCAAATGAGAGAAATCCCTCCAAGTCGGAGAGAAGCCAACTAAATTTTAACAACATCTTTAGTAAACTTTTGAATCCTACAATAAACTTCAATTTGATGGATCCAATTGTCCAATTTTTCAGCATTAAGCTCCCCATTATACATAGGTAATTCAAACTTAATATCAAGATTTAAATGAGGCATATTAAGATCAACTTTTGTTTTTTGTTTTTCAAATGGAGAAGGAATAGAACCATCAAGAAAAGATGGAGAAGTTGGTGGGGTTTTAGGGGGTTCCTCACCACCTCTTTCTTTTTTATCTTCTGTATGAGATGGTCCACCTTGTTCATCTTTCTTTCGATCTTGATAGAGCTCCTCTACCATCATTTGCATTCTCATGAAATCTTTTAGAAATTCCCCTTCAGAAGGGATATAAGAAGTTGCTTCTTCTCCTTTTGCTGAAGACATCCTTCCTCTTCTTGAACCAATCTCTGGATCAAACTCTTCAAGTTCTCCTTCACCACGTTGAAGCTTGGACCTTGTTAACATAAACTCAAAAATGCATTGGTTAACCTGGCTCTGATAGCAACTTGATTTGAAAATTAAGTTGATCTAAAATTCAAGATCTTTTAACCATTATTTGCATGTGAATTTTTAACTGTTAACCATCTTTGTAATACAAAATTAAAGAACATCCATCAATCACATGAGCACATAAACATGTAAGAAAACCATCTATGAACAAGAATTGGTAACAGAGTTCAGCAGACCCCCTGGCTACATCTTCAGGCCACTTTCCAAATCGGAAGGATGATAGATTAAGTATTCAAATGATTACAAAGTGAATTCTGAATTATGTCTGTCATATACAGTAACAGACTTCAACAACAACTGCAAGATGAAATTCAGAGACTTTTAAGTATGAACATGAATATCTTTCTGTGTATCCGAAAGATTCTGTAAGCACTTTTCTATTTGGATGCATGAATGCAAAAATTGAAGCTGGATCTAGAATCCTTGTGAAAAAAAAAGACTTTTGAGTATAAACTCGATATATTTCAGAACTAGACTCAGAATTCCCTTCTTGGCACAATTCCCAAAATCTACCTCGAATCTGTACAGTCCGTATGGTCTCGAGATGCGTGCAAATACAGAACCACCTTGATTTGCATGCAAAACCACCTCGGTTTGCATGCAAATCCACCTCAGGTTACGTGCAAAACCACCTCGGTCACTGTGGAAAACCACCTCGGGATGCATGCCAATCTATGCCTGCATCAAAACTCCCACCTCGAGATCCATGCCCATGGCTCATTTAAATAATGGAAAAAACAAACCAAAAGGGGTGTGGGCCATAGGTCATGCACCCACCCAAATCCTATCAAATTTGGCACTTTTTAAGGTTATTGTGCCACCTCTTGCCACGTCTCATGGTGGTGGCACATGGGTAGTTCTGGTGGTTAGGGGGCCAAAAGTCCCGGGGTCAAACCAGCGGGCTTCTCCTCCCACCGCATCTGTGATTTTGATATATGATATGGCATATGGTTGAACTTTGGTGTATTTATATAGTTGGATTTTGGGTTATAACATATGGTTTTGATATATCATATGGTTGAACTTTGGCGTATTTATATCGTTGGATTTTGAGTTATAACATATGGTTGAACATCATATGGTTGAACTTTGGCATATTTATATGGTTGGATTTTGGGTTATAACATATGGTTGAATATCATTTAAATACCAAGAGGAGGGGCCTTGGTGTTGGCAAGGTTGAGGGATAAGCCCTTGACCAACCCCCTTTTACCCAACCATAGGGTCATGGTGGCTTTATTCTAAGGTCTTGGGTTCAATTCCCATAGCCCCAAATTACATTTTTTAACCATTTCTAACCATTTTTTCACCATCTTTGACGAAACTTCAACTGTTGATATCTTCATCATCTGGAGGTCGTTTTTCCCAAAATGGATGTCACCGGAAAGATGTTGATGAGATATTCCACTTTGTAATCTTTACTTTGCATTTTGAATACTTTAAATCTATTGAATATTAAGATGGATCATATGAATCAACCAATGCCTTGATATGATATACACCGCTTACTCCAGTACGTCCCCAAGATGACAATTCCCTACGTGCACATAGGCCTACGCGATTCCATTCAAACGAGGAAAGAATGGCAAAGATGATGAGAACACCGGTTAAAAGGTTTTATGCATGCTCATAGTTAGAAACTTTTTTATTTTGTTGCAAACCAGAGCTTTAGCTCAGTTAGACTATAGCAATGGTGTCGGTAGCAAAGCAAAGAACATAATTAATCTGATGGTGGCCATGCATCCTGGTTTCCTTTGGGAAGGACAACAACCTGGTATTTTGTGTTTGAAAACAAGTGGCATGGAATGGCCAGCTGTCTCGGTTTCCTCTCCAAGTGGGACAACTGGCATTCCAACAAAACTTTGTAAATCTAAAACTTTAATATAACACGACCTGCCTTTTTTTTTTATTAAAAAAAAAAAGTAAAAGATTTCAGACATATTATCAAGGTGGTATCTTTAGACAGCATGGTTGTACATTGCATAAATGAAGATCTCTACTATGTAAACAAATTGCATTTGTAATGTAAAAATAAACACCTTAACCCTCAAAAAAGTTTTAAATGATGTTTCTCTTCATCTATGTCAATTTAGTGTTTATTGTTGATAGTCAAACATACTTTTTAAAATAGAGATGTTTTATCATTAATTTTCATTTTCAATTTATTTTATCTCCAAAGATATGGAAGAAGTTAAGATAGAAAACATAATATAAATTTTCTTAGTTATATATTATGAAAATGGATTTTTGGCACACAGGTAGACCCGAGGGTTCAACGCTTCAACAACGCACCAAAAAAATCCTAACTACTGGCCGTTTTGACAACACCTACGAAGAAAATGAAGTCTCATCAGAGGTAGAGGAAGGGGATTTTGTAGGATTCAGGTGTTTACAACCAAGCTAAGACACAGATATGTGATTACAACACTTAATAGAGCACTTAGCCAACAAGATGCATTAGGTTATGATTCTCATGTACATATCAAATTAACCCTTATTAGAGAGAAACACATTAATAATCAGGATATAACACTTCCAATCACTTAGCACACAACATTAAATCATATCTAGCATGTATTTACTATCAATAGAGAAGTAAACATCCATCTATCTATTCAAAATATGTAAAGATCGACATGTTAACAGATAAACCACATAAATAGCATTCACAACATCGCACAAAGCACATTAAACAGACGATATACATGGTTCACCCCAGTGTGGGGCTACATCTACCAACGTATTCTTGTTCTTTATTAGTCTTTGATCTCCTTACATTCATCTACTCTTGTGCACAAATCCACAGAGCCCAACTCCGCAATTGACAGGTGATTTGTGCACTGCACACTGGATCCACCTTCCTCAAAATCAAGGCACAGAGCCAACTCCTTAGTAGCACAAATCACTTACAACTTCTTGCACTAAGCCAAAATCAACCCATCATGCACATAGTCACTAGTAGCCATGCACTAAGACAATTTCCAATAGCCATGCACTAAGCCAATTACTAGTAGTCATGCACCAAGCGAATCTAGTAGTCATGCACTAAACCAATTTCCATCTACCTTTTTTAGCTACTACTTATTTTTACAATTACAAAAGGCCTAAACATGGGTAAACCCATGGGCCAACATCCCATAACCCATTACATACACCCTAAAAACCCTTTGTTGCATCCACAAGCCTACAAAACTAACAAGATCCCTTGATCTTTGCTCTGCTTGTGGTGTCCATCTTTGAGCAACCTATCGAAGTCCCAAAACTAGTCAAACACGACCAATGTTTCCTTAAAAATTAGTCAAGGGTCAACAGGCCCCCAACACTCACTTGTGACTCATCCCGAGTCACTCAGATTTGGGTTGTGTTGCCTCGAAGGCCTCGAGCTTAGATCTAGATGCATTGACTTGTTTCTTTGCTATAGCTTCCTACTTGATGAACTCCTGGATTACTTTCTCTATAGCAGGCCCTTCCAAGCATTGTTACACTATCATAACTACTTGGTCTAGCTACAAGCCTTGACCTTCAATCTCTTCAAAACGCATGCAGGATTCATCATGCAATGACTCGAGTCTCTGTGTCACCTCCATGACTTTGTTCTGGATGGAATTCACCTACTGCTGGATGGTGCGCTGCTCCTGTGATCACTTCATTTATCAACTGCAGTAAGCATCTTCATCTGCGCTTGCATGATGGATGCCTACTCCTTCACCTCATGGAGTTTTGTTTGAGTTTCTTTAGCTTTGGATCTTCTGCAAGGCGCTCATAGGTATGCACACTACGATTACTTAACTTCTTACATTCTGAGGCCAGTGCCCTCATTCTTTCTATTGTGTTCCTGGTTGCTTCTTCCCTTTGATTGCGCACTTCTTGTGGAGTGCTCGACACTGCTTGGAGCTCTAACTCCATTATCCTTGCTCGAATATGTTGAATGGATTCAGCGAGATTCCACACTTGCATTTCGATTGACTCGGGTTCCTCCTATGCCAATCCTGACACAGGGTGAAGTGCTTTAGTCACTGCCTCTTTTACCACACTCTACTCTGTGAACAGCTGATATTTTTCCTTCAATGATCTTTGGCCCCACTTTCCTTCGATGAATGGATTTGGGAACAAAATGCTTCAATGAATGGATTTGGGAATGAAATGAGACTAATAAAGTGGAGATGATATTGTATGTGAATTAAACATCTATATAAAAATTTTAGCGATCAATATTGTGAGGTAATGTGATATTGTGAGGTAATGTGAATCACTGTGTTTGATTATTTAGAGATTAAAAAAAGTTGACTATTCCAGATTAAAAAAATTTGGCTATTCTAATGTTATGATCCCAATTCATACATTTATATACGTGGATTATTTTGCTTGCGTCATAAATATAACAACTTGGTATTTGAAAGTTACATTGTTAATATACATATTAAAATCCAAATTCATACATTAGAATAAATGGATTATTTAGCTTGAAACGAAAGAGAATAACTTGGTATGTAAAAGTTATCATGTTAAAATTTTGATATTTAATAGGGAAATATATATTTAATATGAAAAATTAGAAATAAGAATTTAATATTTAATATAGGAGATGACAAAAATTTGGTGAAAGTTATAAAGTTAATATACATATTTAATATCATAAATACAAATAAGGGTTGGTTTGTGAGAATTTTCAAAGATAAAATATACTGTTCCCAAGTTATTATATAAATAGGCGTGCTTGAATATGTGTGATTTATAGATGTAATTATTTGTACACATAATTAAATATAATATATTTATTTTGATTACATAATTAAATATAATATATTTTATTTTGATTATGGAATGTTTTTAAATGATCTTTAAGTTTATTAATGTGAATTAATGGTAGAATGACATCTTTTTTAAAATAAATATCCTTTATCATTAAGTATGGAATATAAGAACTTGCTATTTCAAAGTTACTATGTCAATATACATATTAAAATGAGGGTTTGTTGGTGGGGATTTCAATTATAAGAGTTTGGTAATTCAATGTTACTAAGCCAATATATATATTTAATATGGGAAATAAGGGAGAAAAACTTATTATTTAATATGAGAAATAAGGGATAAGAATTTGTTATTTTAAAGTTAAGATGTAAATATACATATTTAATATGGGAAATAATGGTTGGTTTGTTGGCATTTTGAAAGGTAAAATATAGTGTTCCCAAGTTATGATATCAATAGATATGTTTGAATATGTGTGATTTATAGCTGTTATTATTTATATATATAATTAAATATTATATATATATAATTTTGATTATATAATTAAATACAATTTATTTTATTTTGATCATGGAAAGTTTTAAATCATGTTTAAGTTTATTTATGTGAATTAATGATTAATGGATATCTTTTTTAAAATCCAAATAATTTAGCATTGAGTCTGAAATATATTGGTATTTGAAAGTTACTATGTTAATATACATATTAAAATATGTGAGCAAGTGGATTACTTTGCTTGAGTTTCAAAGAGAAAAACTTAGTATTTCAAAGTTACCATGTTAATATTCATATTAAAAGGAGAGGTGGTTTGTTGGCATTTCAACCATAGGAATTTGACAATTCAATGTTACAAAGACAATATACATATTTAATATGGGAAATAAGGGATAAGAAATTTGTATTTAATATGAGAAATAAGGGATATGGATTTTGTATTTAATATGGGAAATAAGGGTTGGTTCTTTGGTATTTTCAAAGATAAAATATGGTGTTTTCAAGTTATGATATCAATAGATGTGTTTGAATATGTATGATTTATAGGTATTATTATGTGCATATGTAATTAAATATAATATATTTTATTTTGATTATGAAAAGTTTTAAATGATGTTTAACTTTATTTATGTGAGTTATTAGTTGATGGACATTTTTTTTTAAATGGAGATTTTTCGTAGTTCCAAAGATATGGAAGAAGTTCCCATAGAAAAACATCATATAAATTTTCTTATTTATATATTATGAAAATGGATGATTTGGAAAATTTTGTGAGATTATATAAAATATATAATTTAGTCAATCACATTAATTTTCAAATAAAATGATTTTTTTCAATTAAAAGATTTGAGACATATTATCAAGGTGGCATCTTAAGAAAACATGGTTCTACATTGAATAAATGAATATCTCTACTATGTAAAAAAAAATTGCATTTGTAATGTAAAAATACCTCAGGCCAACATCCTCCACTATCCTTACTGACATCATGCTTAGCTCATCGTGGATTTCATACCTCAGGCTAAAAAATTTCTTCATTTCTCTCCCTTTGTCCAGTTCTGATGTTTAGTATGTAGAACTCCTCTCTGCACTCCTTAACTGTCATAAAAAATATAAGAAAAATGTAAAATGGTAAGATAGTAAAGAAGAAGGGATGCATTAAAAAAATCAAAGCCCCTTGTCCATGAAAAGTTAAAACTATGTGTTGTAAAAACACTATAAAAAATTTCACGCAGAGTTAGAAACCCCGGGTAAATAATCCACGGATTAATAATGCGATCAGGTGTGAAGTATAAGCATGGAAAATGGTCTCTGATATCTAAAGAATATCGGTCGTAAATAACCCAATAACTTGATTCTAATAAAAAAATAATTCATAGTTAAAATAGAAACCAATAACCCTATCCACAGTAAGAAGGACTATCCATATACATTCCATTCATACCATTATGAGAATTTGGTATATAACATAAGAGATAACTAAAAAGGACCATCACCTTCATCTTATATAAACCACTCATACATATAAACCATAAACAAGGATTTCATATAAAGAACTTACAGGAAAAATTCTAATCTAGGTTAAAAACCCCACACTGTAAATAATCCACTGGATTTCAGGTGTTTGCTTTGGTATTATTATTTTAATAATGCCATGAGGTGTTTGCTTTGGCATTTTTATTAAGTTAATTACACTAATGAACTTCAGCAATGACTTAAAGAACTAATCAGAATCCAATATTGGCTGCCCAAGAGACTTCTTCCAATATTGGCTGCCCATCACTTATCAGCAAGACGATTGTGTGTTTCGAAACCGTCCAAGTCCAAGTCCACAGCCGTCGGGTTTAAGAGGAAACAG